>JASCQY010000071.1:4713429-4731734 GCA_030264315.1 Sardinella tawilis
TGTGTGTGTGTGTGTGTGTGTGTGTGTGTGTGTGTGTGTGTGTGTGTGTGTGTGTGTGTGTGTGTGTGTACATGTTTTCCTATGTGTTGTGTTTCTCAGTGGTCTCTCCTGTTCTCAGGGTTCTCTGTACGAGGACAGCATTTACAGCAGCGCCAGCTCACGGCGATACACCGGTTCCGCTGCTCGCGTAGTAAGAACAACCCCCCCCACCCCACCCCACCCCACCCCACCCCTCTTGGCATGGTGTGGCATTGAGTTTCACTGTGTCATGGCCAGTGTGCCCTGTGACGTGCCAGGGTTGAAGTGACACTTGCCTTACACTCACTTGCTACTGACACTCATGTAATGGATGATGATTAAGGCAGATTCATTTACTACAACTAATACCATAACCCCTGGTTCTGAACTATGTGGTAGACAGTACTAACTTGCAGCTAGTAGAACTGATAGATATGCCTACTGCATGTTTTTTTAGGCCTGTGTGTAGATATTAGTATGCCCCCAAACCTGTAGAGTCGTTCAACTTGACGTCAGTTTGGTACACATGAGCTTGTTTGTGTTATCAGATCTGGTTTGCGTCATTTGCATTGGCTATGGTTACTTGTAAAATGAGCATCTTACCGGAGTTTGAGTTTGCTCGTCATGGAGAGCTTGTTTTCCATCAGCTTGTGTTCCTGTTTGCCTGTTAGCCTGTTAGCCTGTCTGGTCTGGAGTGTGTTAGCGTGTTGTGTGTGAGCTCGGGGCGAGTCAAGCTCTTGCTTGGAGAGTGGCTTGAGGTTTGCCTGTTTCTCTGCTGGTGTGGGACGAGATATTTTTGGGCATCTGGCTGTCTGTGATCGTCCTGGCAGTTTGAGAGTGGCCTACTGTTTATCCTCTCTAACAAGTTGGTGTGTGTATGTGTGTGTGTGTGTGTGTGTGTGTGTGCGTGTGTGTGTGCGTTTGTGCGTGTGTGTGTGTGTGTGTGTGTGTGTGTACTCTCCAGCCGTCCGAGTACAGTGGTTTCTTGGGCTCCAGTTCCAGGACGTCTTCCAGGGCCAGCTCACGCTGTGCCAGCCCAGTTGTGAGCTCCATCTGTCTACCTCCCTCACTCTCTCTCTCTCTCTCTCTCTCTCTCTCTTTTTCTCCTTCTCTCTCTCTCTCTCTCTCTCTCTCTCTCTCCCTCTTTCAGGGCCTGGACAATCCCACACCAACACTTAAAAGCTTAGATTCCAGAACGTTTAACATATGGAGGTGGCACATACAGACAGTTTTGATCCACAGATTGTGTGTGTGTGTGTGTGTGTGTGTGTGTGTGTGTGTGTGTGTGTGTGTGTGTGTGTGTGCGCAGGTGCTAGTGCATGCCTGTATATTATTGCCTACCTGTGAAAAGAGCTCTCCTCTCCTCAATGCGCACCTGTGAAAAACGAGACTCTACTCTCCTCAATGGCGCCTTTCAGTGCCGGCTCTGTTTAAATGACTGGGGGTGAGAGAAGTCTGTGAGAGTGTCACCTGAGCCAGTCACAGACCAGTAGATTGGGGGACACTCTGACTGAGGGCCTGTGCAGTAGACTCTGAGTGCGCTGCTGAATGAGCCCTGTCCATCAGAGGCTACACCAGTGCGGGAAGGCCCCATACACTGTAGACTATGTGGCTCGGACTCTGGGCTGTTGTTGCTGTGCTTGTGTGTGGTGTTGTAATGGCGCTCCCTGCTGGCTGACAGGAGGAGTGCGGCGGCTCAGTGGCCAGCTTCCTGCGCAGCGCGGCCGGCAGCAGCCGCCTACCGAGGGACCTGGATGATGTGACCATCCCCGACCTGTCCAGCGTGAGTGGTGTAGGGCGGGGCTCGGGGTAACGGCATGGTCGGCGGATGCAAGCCGGCTCTCTGTGTGTGTTTGCGTGTCTGGCAGGTCTTATCGGATGGGTTGTGACCGCATGATTACATGGTGACGTCAGTGGCCTGTTGCTTCATATCGTTTTTTAAAGGTCAGCTGTTTCTTGTCAAGCTGACGAGGTCCTTCTGTGGAGTGGGGGCGTTGGTATCCAACACTTATTATGATGACATGCTGTACTAATTGTTTGTTTTTTGTTGTGTGTATGAATAGTTGTTGACCAACTAGTCATGACATTGTAGAAGTCTGGCAAAGAAACCGCAAAGCCCAGGATTCATGAGTGGGAGAATGATCACTTATGCTGGCATGCGTCCATGAGCTGGATCTTAGTATTGATAATGCCCTCAATCACACTAATCAAGAATCTACTCATCTGAGAATCTGTAGACACAAGTGAACACATACAGTATCTATAACTATAACTAACCCTAATAAAGCAGTACAGATTTCAGTAACTTGATACTCATAGCTGTGATCATTAACCTAACAATGTATTTGGGTGTGTGTGTGTGTGTGGACTGTTGCACTGATGGATGAGATCCGTATTCTCTGACCACTGAGGAAGTTGCTTGAGGATGTCCAGTACTTCAGAATCCTCTCAGTGGCCAGGTCAGCCTGGTATGGATGTTGCAGTGTTTGTCATGGCAACTGAGTGCTGCTTCAGAGAGCTCAAGTGGTTTTTGTCCTGGACATCGTCCAGTGGTTTACCCTTTTTAATAATCAAAACTGCCAACTGACTTCCTGTTTATCATTTTTTTGCAGGTGGATGATCGGTTAGACAGAGATTACTCTGAAAAGGTAAAATGTTTGAGATGTTATTTTTAAAATGTTTAAATATTTTTATTTGTTAAGTCTTTCACCATTTCACACTCGTGTGTCAATAAGTTCTCACAGTGATATTTTATGCATATAAACATGCGGTTTCTACCTGAGCTGAGCAGAATGGTATCCCTCCCTCAGGGTTCCAGAGTTTCCACCCTTTCTGCCGCCTCTCTCGCGTCTCTGGACAGGGCTTCCTCTCGGAGAGGCAGCGGTGACACGTCCATCACCGCTGACACAGAGGTCTCCATACGAGAGATTAAGGTAGTAGTGGTCCAACATCATCCCCACCCCCACCCCCACCAACCAGAGTCATCATTTTCATGCCAACAGCTTCACACTCATGTATTACATCTATTCTTGCTGTTTCACTGGAGCCGTTGCTTTTTGCCCTAAAGTGGTGGAACATTTGCACCTTGTAAAGTGCTACCATGTCATCAGCTTGCCCCTTTCTTAGCTTTGTCATTTCCTGTCTGCTATTTAACACTTACTGTGAAAAACACTTGGGTCACTGTGAGTACTGTGCTTTAGCTGTCGCACACATGGTAGGCTGTGGTAGCAAACACAAGGCAGACTGCATGGTTGTCCATATAAAGTCTGTTCCAAGCTTTAAAGTGATCCAGAAAGCTAATTATTGTTATAATATAAAAATTTCTATGTATTTCATGGAATATATAATATTTATATACCTGACAGATATCTTGATAGATTTGGATAGATGTTATACTGTTCACCATTTAAATTTGTTGGAGAGTTTTGCTGTGTGTGCAAAGTTTAGATTCATGCATTCAATGTGACACCAGATTTTCCCGCTTGTTTCCTCCATGTTTGTTTCATTCAGTAAAGCTGATCTTTCACCTTAGCCTCTTCCCACAGTCCCTCTCAGCACTAATGTCTGAGTCGCATGTCGCAGCAGCACCCTGCCCATCCTCACCTCTCTGTGTCTCTGTGTCTCTGTGTCTCTCCCTCCCTCCCTCATTCTGCACCCTTCCATGCTCCGCACCCCAGGAGATTCACGAACTTAAGGATCAAATCCAAGATGTGGAGGCCAAATATATGCAGAGCCTCAAAGAACTCAAGGTACTATGGAACCTCAGAGCCAAACATCCACTAACTACTGTAGCAAAGAACTCAAGAACCTCAGAGCCAGACATCCACTAACAAAGAATTCAAGAACCTCAGAACCAAATGCCCAATAACTAGCAAAGAATTCAAGAACCCCAAAGCCGAATACTCATTAAAAGTCCATTAAAAGAACTTGAGTATCTCAGAGCCAAATGCTAACTAGCAACACCAGGTACTCTGAGACCAGAGGCAAATGTTTTTAATGGAGTATATTGGGGTAGTTATTTTAGATGAGAAAAAATGGAGCAGTGGCCAATATTGGCAGGAAATTCTGGCGTCACCACAGAAGAGCGCTGAATGTTTGGCATGCAGACGTCAGAAAATAGTCTGCCTAAAATAATACATTTTCCTTAGATAGGCACAGAATTGAGGAAACCGTCTGTGATCTAATGTGAGTTCTTGTTCAGTTTGGGCCATCATAACTTCCAAAGTCTTGTCCAAGCCTTTGAAATTCAGAATAAGGAATTGGCCAGTGACCCTCTATTCATCATTCAGTTGTTATGTGGACTTCAGTAGCTAAGCATGAGTAGGTATTTGAGCGCTGAATAAATCCCAGATGTAGAGTGTCTACCTGGAGTAGCTTGCCTGCCTTCTTTCAGCCCTTCCGTTGAATGTTCTGAAACTCAGCGGCATGTTTCCTCTGCCTGGCCTGACACAGAAATATTCATGAAAATGGTGCCTGGTCCATTTTATGCACATCCTGTTTTCTGAAAGTCTTGTTTTTTTTTTGGTTCCTTGCACTCATCCATGCCATTTATCACTGTGCTGGACACCCCCTGACCCCAACCATGCTCATTTCATGTTGTCCATGAGAGGGTTTGGTAGGCCTGCAGCATATGGCATGGATTACAGTGTTAATCGTAATGTTATGGAAGAATGTTATGTTATGGAAGACTTTTGAAAAATGTATACACATACACTGTACTGTATGTGCAATAGGTATGTTACACACAATTATATTGGGTTATTGTTTGGTTTTGTGAATGTTCAATTGCAGTCTGTGTGCACAGTAGATTTCTGGGCTGTTGTTTGTATGTGCGCATGTTTCTGTGCGTCTGTAAGTTTGTGTGACTGCATGTGTGTGTGAGAGTTCTGGAGGCGATAAGCTGTCAATCTGACCATGGCCCCGTCTATAGGACACCCTGGCAGAGATGGAGGAGAAGTACCGCAAAGCCATGGTGTCCAATGCCCAGCTGGACAATGAGAAATGCAACCTGATGTACCAGGTGGACATTCAGAAGGACTCGCTCATGGAGCTGGAAGAGCTGTTGTCTGAGAACCGCCGGGAATACGAAGAAAAGGCCAAGGTGAGGCGGATGGGGTTGAGACATACAGTATTGAGGGATGTGACCACACTCCTGTGATCGTTATTTCAGTATTCCCACATCAAATGTGGAATTCCATGACTTTTCACAGAGTAAAAAGATGAATTTTCATGTACAAATTGTTTTGCAAAACTTGTGAATTAAACTGGGAAGCTTTTAATTTCCACATGGTAGACAAATATCTGAACATGTCTGGAATAGAATTTATAGTCCTGTGGCATTTCAGAAATCCCATGACCCCTGGAAATACTGTTTTCATATTCACATACAGTACAGTACCTCAGTTTCCTGGGTTTGGTCCCTGTCCTTTGAGTCTTTCAAGGCCGTACTGTAACTTTTTTGCTAAATAATATTGCAACTTGAAAATATTGACTTGAAATTTATTGTTTCCTTGAAAAATGCATGATGCTGCTGATGATGATGCATGAAGCTGGTATTCCATTCTCATTCCATGTCTCTATCCAGGAACTGGAGCGGGAGAAGCATGCCCACGGCATTTTACAGTTCCAGTTCAATGAGCTCAAGCAGACACTGAAGCAGAGTGAGGAACTACTGACTGTGAGTCTAAAGACCTCGTAAATGTGTCTAGTGTGTTCAGTAATGACTGCACTATGATATGAACACTATAATTACTGAATAGACGTCTTGGACAGGGGCTTGTACTGTATGGCTAAAAACTAAAGCAGTGCATCAGTCTCACTCTTACGGCTAATTGTGGCCTTTAAATGAGGTCATATTTCAACTGTGAGCTGTTCTGAAAATAGCTCTGCAGGACATGTAGACTCACAGCCTCCGTTATTATTAATATAGTCCTTTATATATTGTGCTGTGTGATCAGTTATACAGTAATCGGAGCAAGAGCTATTAGCTCAGTTGTCTCAGTACTTAGCATTGTGTTAGTACATAGCATTATTAAGTAATGTCCAACTTAAACCTGCTAGAGTAAGCTTTATGGGATTGGCTTGAGGTTAGGTTTATTAAGCCTGCACTGTATCAAGTAACTGAAGGATTAGTTGACCGGTATATAATGAGTCTTAAATTAACTGGTAAAATATCAAACATGACAAGGTTAAAGCATCTAACAACAAACATCTAATATACAGGCAACATAAACGCTTGTGCATTCAGTAGACACTTCTGGTTCTGTCGTCCTATACTGGGCATCAGAAGGTGCGTTCTTCTGATCTTCCTCTGTGGCATGCTGTCTCTCCTTGGCTGTGGTCTCTCTCATCCTTTACTTCCCCCTCTGCTCTCCTCACCCCATCCTCCCGTCTCCATCTCACTACGGTGCCCACGAGCAGGAGATCCGTCAGCTGAATCTCCAGCGGGACGGCTATGTTAGGGAGATCGCTGACCTGCAGGAAACTCTGGAGTGGAAAGATAAAAAAATTGGGGTATGCTGGAAGGACCCCCTCACTGTTACAGCGCCTTATGCTAGACTGAGCTGTTTGGCATAAATATTAGTCTTTTGTTTTGTATTCTTCCCCTCTGTGGAATATCCCCGCATGATTTCCTTGTTGTTTTACTCGGTTTCCCATTTGCTCTGTCAGCATGAACATCTATATGGCTTTCTGTCATGTTTACCTTTCTGCCTGCTTCACCGTTCCTTTCCCACCTTTACTTCCTCTTCCTCATCTGCGGGGCTGCTGCTCAGGCCTTAGAGAGGCAGAAGGAGTTTACTGATGCCATCCGGAATGAACGGGATGAGCTCAGGGATGAGGTTGTCCAACTGAAAGATGTATTGAAGGTACTAGTGTAGTAATCATGTGCTTACAGAGGTGTGTGTCAATGAATTAAAAAAATGACTTAATTAACACCAAAAAAACATTTATGTGTGTGTGCGAGTGATTCTTTTAGTTTTGTTTTATTAAGTTTGATTCATTGATAAGTTGTGTTTTTGTGTTTTCAGCTCACTTCCTCACTTTAATTAAGACATTTTCTATGTGCAGAAACATGGTATTGTTCTTGGACCAGACTTCAACACCAACGGAGAAACAGGAGAATCTCTCGATGGCCCTGGCCAGGCAGACTCAGACACCAAGACATCCCCCACAGAAGGAAGTAGTGTACTTGGTAAGGGCTTTTGTTTTCTGTAAGATGAACGCTTAAATAGCACTGTCCAATCCGCAAGCATACGCATCTTCCCCAGCATGAGCTTGCCACAAAAATTAGCCTTCTGGCCTTCCGCATGTCAAGCAAATTCTGTTGCATCCTCCTTTGCAGACCTGCTGACTCTCCTCAAATGCAATCATCAATTGCATGCAGTAATGCTTATTTCTGTGTCCTTTCTTTCTGTGTATCAGAGCCATTGTGTTGCACAATTTTTGGAGAATTCCAATCTGCCTCTAATGAATTTAGTTCTGTTTTGGTGGGATGATTTGATACACTTGATTTAGCTAAAGGAATATTCCACATCTGGCATTGTCTGTACCTGTGTGCATTTATACCAATTCCTGCATACTTTCTTAATTACTCTTGATCATTTTGCTGCTGTTGCAGTTGTACTTGCTTACTGTCATGGCATATTGTACAATTTATTTCTGAGATAGTAAAATCGCTAGTTTATTGTACTTGGACACTATATAGTTTAATCAGTTCTTCCCCTGGTTATTTTTTGTGGCTACATCATGCCCTCAGCAATGTTCAAAATTCTTGTCTTGTATTTCATAAGGAACTGTCAGCAAATTCCATTGAACTTCTGTGAGAATGAATAGCAGAAAGTACAGCCACATTTAGTCACAGACTTGGCCCTGCATACTGCAGCAGATGTTTTGGGTGTTCGATTTACATCATACCTAAATATGGCATTGAACATTACTTTCCTCACCTGGTTCAGCCGGGATCGAGAGCTTTTTCTCTTTTATAATCTTCCTTTTCTCTTCTGCCGGCTTTGTGATTTTCCAAATCTTTTACTTTTTTCTTAATCTTCGCAATGCGCTAACTGGCACCGCTTCAGCCACATGCATTTGACATGGCCACCTGACACTGACTTGCTAATGGTCTCCCAGGCAGAAGTGAGGAGAAGCAGCCTGGAGTTGTGGAAGCGGCTGAAGGCTCGAAGCCAAATCCGCTGGATGAGGCAGTGTCCCAGAACCATGTGACCCCACCCTCCCCCAGTGGCCCTGCAAGCGTTGCAGAGACCTGCCAATCAGAGGAGCCTGAGGCTCCACTTATAGGAAACAAAGAAGAGATCGAGTCAGGGAATGCAGTTGATACAGAATTGAAGAATCCATGCAATGATCCAACAGAAAGTGTGCAGTCAGCTTCTCTAGTTAGTACAGGTTCTGAGGATGAAGTCACCAGAGAAGAAAAGGTTGCTTTGGAAGCTTCAGGTAGTAATTTAGAAAGCTGTAAAAATACTGAGGAGGTGGAAGAGGAGATGGGTAGCACTGAAACGGTTGGGCAGGATCCCAAAACAGACAGAGAACTAGACCAGGAATTTGAGGAGGTATGTGCTGGTGAACCAGCGACAGAAATCACAAGTGAGGAAGTAGAACAAATAAGTGAGAAAGATAAACCTGAGAGTGGTAATGTTGTTGGAGCTGGAGAGAGTGCTCCACCTGTGCCTGAAATTATCATTAGCATGTCCAACTCAGAGCAGCCAGAGGAGACACCAGCAGAGACGCCTCCAGGGGGCGCTGCAGAATCCTCCTCCTCAAGCGCTGTACCTAAAGAGCAGGAGGAATCACAGCAAGCAAAAACAGAATCTGAGGCAGGCCCAGTCAGTGAGGAGGAAACAGCAGTAGCATCTCAGACACCTGTTAAGCAACCCCAGCAACCACAAGGGGGCAGTGCCTCTGGTAAGAAGAAGAAGAAGAAGAAGAAGGGTAAACAGAAGCACAAAGGGGGAGTTCCAGGCGATGTCAAACAAGACAAAGACCCAAAGCCTCAGGAGGAGAACTCGCCGAGCGAAGATCCAGGAAAGAACACCAGGGAGGAGAACTCCAAAGGAAAGGCTGCTGGCAGCTGCGATGGATCTATCCAAGAGTCTCCTGTGGGTGCTGAGGCTGAGCCCATTGCAGAGGACAGAATTGAGACCGATGTAAAGAATGATGGGGCTTCAGAGGAAACAGAAAATGTGCCTTGCCTTCAAACCTCAAACAACAGAGATGACCAACAAGAAGAACCTTTTAAAGTAACTAGTGGGGATGTCCCCACAGAAACGAATACTGAAAGTGATATCAGAGAACATCCTACAAATAATCTGGAATCCAGACCAGATATGGATAGTGCTTCAGGTGGTGCTGAAAGCATCCTAGAAAACAAAGACCCTTTAGACAGCTCAGAGCCCGCTCTCAGTGAGGATAAGGATTACTGTGACTCTGGGGTCACTACAGATGATCAGAATGATACAGTTGCTCAATCAACAAAGACAGATGAACAAGGAAATACTGAAATCTTTGTGGATGTTTCTGAGTCCACTGTAAACACAGATGTCTCTGAGAGTTGTCAGGATCAACAAGTTGAAGTGGGTGATCCTCCTTGTGACACTCAGATGAACGCAGAATTACCTGGCAACCCTGAAACCCAGTCAGTAGAATCAAAGCTGAATGTAGAGAATCAAACTTCAGATGGCACACAAACAATTGACTGTCTTGATAGTGGGCCGAGTGAACAGAAACCTGAAGGTTGTGAATTGCTAACCGATTCCTTAGATGCACCACCTCAGTTTGGTGGCTCTGAATCCACTGAGACAAGCCAAGTAGAATTAGCATTGCAATCAGAAGAAGACATCAGAGGTCAAGTTGACACAGAAGAATCGCTACCAGAAGTTGGAGGAAATGGTACTAAGACTCAGACGGATGAAACCGAAGAGACAACTGATGCTTGCATACAGAGCCAAGAAACTGTTGAACTCATGGGCTCAGCAGATGGTGAAGGAGATCCAGCCAACCAAGATCAGCCTGCTGCCACTTCTCCATCTGATGACTTCAAAGAAGACTCCAGAGAAGGAAGTCCTGAAACAAAAGACCCTGAACCTGAGACAACAGTAGAAGAAGATGAGGAGGAAGACGAAGAGGGGGAAGAATTTCAATTTGAAGATCAGGATTTGGAAGCATTACCCAAAACAGAAGAAGAGAAACATGGCTCAGAAGAGGAAGAGAATGAGGACACTGAAGGTCATCAGGGGCACGACAAGGAGAACGATGGTAGTCAAGAGCAAGGCAGCATTGAAGAGCAAAACAATGTAGAGCAGCAAGAGAAAGGAGAGAAGACTAGTGAGGTACTTGAAACGAGACTAGACCCAACGGTTACAGGAACAGAGGAGGGCGGTGCAGGAGAGGAACCCAGAGCAGAGGGGGTTGAAGAGAGGGAGACTTCAGGGGTGCAGAACAACCCAGCAAAGTCTGAGCAACCATCAAGTAGTGTGGAGACTGAAGCTGAGCAGTCATCAAGTAGTACAGAGATTGAGGCTCAGACTGCAGAAAGGGGAGTGGCTGTTTCAGTCAGTGGTGATTCGGAGGGAGCCAGTCAGGTTGCAGATACAGAGTCGGGAGGCCAAGAGGGAGGGCCAACAAGGAAGGACTCTAAAAAAGGAAAGAAAAATAAGGGGAAGGGGAAAGAGGACTGTAAAATGTCCTAGTCTCTATCTTGCTTGGAAAAAGTGTTTGTTTGTTTATGTCCAGCTGGGGACAGCTATTTAATGACTTGAAATTGAAATAACAATAAAAAAAAACAACAGATATGGTTAAGCAACAAACAGTACACACATTATTTGATGGGTTGGAATGTTGTTTTCATTTTTTTAGTTTTGTAAAATTGGATATTTTAAAAGGCCTCTGAAGTGTTGTGGCTCACTTGACAGTTGAATTGTTCACTTGGTAGACAGTTCAGTTGTTGACAGTTGAATAACACATTTATTCGGTTTCATTTCAATTCATTAAGGTGGCAGTGGGTTTTCAGCAAGAGACTTGCTCTTGTGATTTGTGTAATGTTATTGCACTGTGTTAATGTTTCAGTTGATGAATGTAGACAGGAAAAGACTGATCCATTAATTTATTTATTTTCAAAACATTATGTCTCATGAGAATCAATCAGAGATCAGATAGCCTATGTAAGGCCCAATATGTTGCAGTTATCACAACAAAAGTCAGATTCCATACAGAATTCCAGAATTCCAGATTCCATATACAGAATTCCAGAATTCCAGATTCCATCCGTATATTTTCCATGTACACGTCACTTGCCATATTCTACACACTTGTCATATGCTACATAGTTGATGTTTTCAAACAATTTTAAAGTAAAATACTGTTTGGTCATGTGGGGATTCATTATCTGTGGGTTACTTCACAGATGTAATGTTTGGAAGATTTGTATTTTAAATAAAAAATGCACATTTTGACATTCCATCTCTTATCACAATGTTCCTTCGTCCAACAGCAGTATTAGAGAAGGATATTTTCCCTTAGGAGACTTGGCATGCTACAACCAAAGAGCTTATCTGTTTTTATATTAATATTGAATAAAATCCCATGACTTCTATTTTATTTGTTCCTGGGTACTTTTATTTCCTTTGAAACAACTACTAACTGCTAAATCAGTGACATGACAGTGGATTTGGAGTATAATGTTTTTGTAGCGAACTCTGTGTGTAACACATTTAGGCTACCTGTAATTTCGCCAACTTACAACTATGTCCTTTAATGTGCATGAGAGTGTTTCCTGTGTTGCTGTTGTAAGTTACTTTGGACTGTGCATGTAGACCCCCCCCCCCCCCATCACCACACTTATCCCAGCCTTATGCCCTGCTGTCCACCCTCTCCTCACGAAAGATAGACTCTTATTTGCATGTTGTGACCCACCTCCTTCCCCTCCATGTCTCAGGCTCCTCCCATCCCGGTATGTGAACATCTCTTCTGCATTCTCATCAGTGTTCGTGCCTTCTTATCTATTAATGGTGTAATTCACATGTGTAATACTTAAGTGAAGCTCTGAAGTATGGCGCAATATACCAATGTCTTGGTGTGCTGTGATCGTGTCTGAAAATCATCCTGCTTACTCAATTGGCTATTCTCCAAAGTAGGTATTATATTAAGTGAGATCCTTCGCTCTTGCTTGATTCATGGCTGCCCAAAGGGATCATGGCCTGAGTATTGTCTCATTTTGGTTTTATCTGATTTGTTGCAGAGATCCGCTTGAGAAAGCTAGTGGACGAGAGGGAGAACCTTATTGAACAGGTCAGAAAACACATGCTTCTCATTCTCATGTTTCCTCAGTGAGCAATTAGTTTTCTCATCAACCAGAGAAAATGGCTAATTTGTTGAAATCCTGATTATTTTCTCATTCCCAGGTGAAAACCCTGAAAGCCCAAGTAGAGCAGAAAAAAACAAGAAATGGGACAGACATTGGGTCTAGCCCTGAGGGAGAGGTCTTGGAGAATGGCAGTGACCCAAATATTGTTGACGTACAAAGTAAGGCCTGCAAACTAAGATGCTTTTTTTCATCTCTCTACAGCATTTAAGCGATTAAAGTGGAATAAAGAGGTAGACTCGAGGCTTAGAGGTTATTATTTGTTTCCAGGAGATGCCAGCAGGCTCATTAGTGACCTCAAATTTAAGCTTGTGAAATCAGAGCAAGAAGTTACTGCTTTGGAACAAAATGTAAGTGCTTTTTTAGACGCATAGTTCTCATTTCTCATATATGTGTTTGTGTGTTTTTATCAGTGTTCTGGTATACATCTTTTGCCGTGTATTTCCACTGAATAGGTCTCCCGGTTGGAAGGTCAGGTGACGCGGTACAAATCAGCATCAGAGAATGCTGAGAAAATCGAGGATGAACTTAAAGCAGACAAACGCAAGCTGCAGAGAGAGGTAATAACTGAGTGTTTCTGAGTGATCTCATTGGTCAGGGGTGGCCAAACTTTTCTGTTTGCGGGTCGTGTACTGAAAAATTTAAGATGCCAAGAGCCAATGCAAAATTAAGAATCTATTTTTTAACTAGTCATGAGAGTGTAAGAGTGACTGTAGACTGTCTAATGCTACACTATTTATGATATTATGGACAAACATGTCACACCAATACTGAAATTATGACGTGCGATGGATAGGCAATTGTATTTATATAGCGCATTTAAATAGCACATTTATACAGCACACAGAGGCAGTTCAATGTGCTTAACAAGTAAATGCAGAGAACAGTAAGAAATAAATAAGATACAATAAAATACGACAAAAATTAAATGATAAAATAAAGATAAAATGAGGCAAAAGAATGCCAGTGATTTCCTGTGACCTGAGAGATCTAAGTGGTGTACTGTATATTGCTGTCATGTCAGATAGGTAACCAGGCCCTGTCCCATTTACTGTAGTGATTTAAACACAAGCAGCAATGATAGATTAACGTAACAAAGGGCCACGTGACATCTTACTTTTTAACTTCATGTTGCGCCAGATGAACGAGAGCAGAGGGCTGCATTTGGCCCCCAGGCCTTAGTTTTGCCACCCCTGTCACAGGTACAGTAGATCGCAGTTATGCCTGCAAATACACATGACTTATGGTTGACATGTCTGGCTTGACAGCTTCGCTCAGCATTGGACAAGGTGGATGAACTGGAGGCAAGCAACAGCCACTTGAACAAACGGCTGGAGAAGATTAAGGCTGGCCGTGGAAACGCAACGAGTCCACAGTGAGGGAGGGAGAGAGGTTGCCATGTCTACTAGATGCTGAATGTCACTTCTCTGTCCCTCATTGGCTAGTTGCCTGGAAGGCCCAATGCGCTTCTCACTCTGCCTCACTCCTGGAAGAACACTACAGTGTTCCAACATGGAGAAGCACACTCAAGTACCGCAACATGCAAATGTGCCATTTTTGCCTGTATTACTATTTCTCTCACTGTCAGGTTAGGTGAACTTGGATGGATGGATGGATTCCCACTTGAAACCACATACAGGACTTGAGATAACAAAAAAATATATATGTGTATGTGCGTTTCTGCAAGAAAAAAAAACACATTATTGTCAACATAATTCTGTAATTGTAGTGAAACATGATGTACTTTTCTGATGTATATCCTTTACCCTTGACTGATAAAGGTAATGCACCAGATTTTCAGATGGGCTTTAGACTGACAACAGCGTAGACTAGCCTAGACATATCTGACATCATACAGACAGACAGATCAAGAAAAGTGTTGTCTACATGGATGTCCCTTTGTGTTACCATCTCACTTTATCTTTTCTTTCTTTCTGAAGAAGAGCTGACAACACAAACTTTGCATCTTTCTCTCTCATGCTTGTCCAAAGCCAAAGTGTGTACATTTTTTTTCTAGAATGTATGCGAGTATGTGAGTGTGGACTTTTCTTATGTTTGCGTGTCTGACACCAAAAGGCATTTAGGATACATGTTCAGCCTTTGGACATGCAGTTGAAAATGCATTAATTCAGTGTATATCTGCACAAACAAACACATTAGATAGTGTTGCACAATCAGGAACTATACTTCATCTGCACTTGCAACTTCACAAGCTTTATATTTCAGATCATTTGTAAGGGGCGGAGGTGTTTTTCCGGTCGTTTTAGATATAGACTTTAATAATTCTTGCAAGAATGAAATGAATGTACCTGCTGTTTTATTGACATTGAGAAGGCAAATTTTCCCGAGGAAAATGCTCACCAATTTCTATTAAACAATTGCTGATTAATTGAGGTTATTCTGAGTACAGTGTTGGCTGTCACCATCCTGAAAGGTGAAATGAACTTGGGCATGTAAGACATATGAAAATCTACATATGGACAAAAGCCTTGTCCACAAATACACTATGGAGTCACTAACTCTTTCGCTTTCTCATGGCATCTGGTGTTGTAAGAGAATGTTTCTATGTTATGGTGATATTTGAGATGGGGTTTTACAGCCATGTCACTGGTTGGCTGTAACCTTTATACAACTGACTGACTGGCAGGATCTTTCAGTGTGCTCTGACATTCTGGCAACACTAAAACATTCAGCTTTGAGGCTAGATTGTATTTTTAAGGTTCACAGAAATATTTAGAGATGCTCAATAGCCTTCGCTGACTAAGAAAGTCTCTACGATAATAACCTTCGCCCGGGTGAGAAGCTGCTCCACCTTGTTTACAAAGCTTTAAAATGGTTGAAGGAAACCTACTGAATTGTATTTTTGTGCAATAAAATGTCTTCTCTGATAAATCACTGATTGTATGAATGGGTGTCATTTATTCCTGTAACTTGTAATATAACACATGTTGGAACGACTGATCTTAGCTGCTGCATCTCCCAATTCCCAATTCCTAATCCCCAAACAGAACAGTCCAACTCTGAGGCTCCTTCTCTTGGACTGATTTGCAATAGTTCCCTCATGCTCAGTGATGGAATTCCAACTAGATTGAAGTTACAAGTGAAGATGACACAAGAATCTTCATTTTCTGTTCAGTTGCTACCATAGCAAAAGAATAAAACATCAAATAACGCACTGGGAATCTCCACATCAAGTCTCAGTCTGAGCAGGATCCAGTTTTGTCTCTTTGGAAGTGGGAGTGCTCTGTGGGTCTCTACAGTCCTGCACATTGCCTGCTAGTTGGTGGTGAGAGGAGTATGACCGGCTCTGGATACGCAGCACCATCCTGCGGGCGTAGAAGTCCCGGTAGTCTGCAGGCAGCTCATCCAGGATACCAAGCGCCCTCTCCAGGGCCTGGAGGGCTCTTGCAGCTGCCACTGGGTCTTTATTCCCGTAGGGATCCTTCTTGTCATAGGAGTTTTCTGGAAGGTGCCGCCAGAACACATTGACGCCTACACCAAACTGAAGAGCCAGCGTATTGTGGAACCATAGAGCTATGGACAAAATGTAGAATTCATCATTAATAAATAATTAATAATTGTCTGCATTCTCTCTATGTTATAGGTCATCCATCTCTTTACAAAAAAAAAGAAAAAAAGATTTCCTCTATTTGTTTCCCGCTTAATCCAAACCTGGTATGAAAAGCAGATCGCCTGGCTCCAGTGTGCACTCATAGCGCTGGGCCTTCACAAACTTCGGATACTTCTCAAGGTCTGGACAGTCGATGTCCAGTACTTCTGACTTGTCTCCTGACATCATCAAGAGGATAGCATTAGTGTATGCTGAACTATGCTTTCATGCAAGACACATGACATATCACAAAGTGGTGTTGGGTTACGTTCTACCAAGAGAAGCCTTTACCTTGGTGAATCCTTACCAGATAGGTATAGATATTCTGCATCCTGAGGGCTGTACAGAACAACTCGTTTTCTGCCAGTCACCTGAGCTAACAGGTTGTCCATCACCTGAAAGACATATCATGCATGACTGAGAAAGGCAAGAGAGAAATTAAATAGAACTTGGCTGTTGTGCCAGTGCGTAAATCAAACAGATATGATCAACTACATTCTGTGTGTTTAGCTCATACTTTATCTTACGAACTAATGCGTGCATGACTCGATGCCGCAGTAGATGAATCAGAGCCTGCCTCACATCATAGTGTGTCCAAAGTTGGAGTCCGCAGGAGCTGATGCGGAACACACTGGAGAAAAACTGCTCAGGCTCAAAAAAAGGAGGGACGTGGAAATCCTCTGCAAGGTCAGGAAACTGCTTTCTGAGGTCAGCAGGCTCCTGAAGGCACAAGACGATGGTTTATAGGGCAGAAATACAAGGTCATATTATTTAAATACTGTACAGTATATGTCATTAAATTACTTCAATGTCTAAAGATATGGCTTTAGAAAAGTTGGGACAGTCTGCCCTTATCTTATCAAAATCGTTTTGTCATCTCATCAAGAGACCACCTGATATAAGTTTCGCAAGGTAGTAAACCTACCTTGCGAGCATCCTCTCCAAGTGAACGCAAGTAATAACTCTCATTCTGTTGAAAACAAGCTCAAATTAAATTTAGCATTATTGCAAACAAAGGGTTATTAAGCCACTTTTTAAACTGTTAAGCATTCGGATATAGGATACTTGCCTCACTAATGAAGAAATCTGAATGCTTGATCTCAGATGCTCTTTGAACAAACTTTCCAAACGGCAGAGTCCTGAACAGAGATTGGTCACTCAGAATAGTCTCCAGTTGCAGCAAGTGTGAAAACTGTCTGCTTGTTGTTGGCACTCACCTTTGGTCTTGTGCCACAACTACTGTCCCTCAACTGTGCCTGTGCCACCTGACTATTGTCCTTTGCAGCCACACTTACTATCCAATGCCACTTACCCTCAGTCCTGCACTAAGTTCCTTGTCTATTGTGTAGTTATAGCATAATGTCCTGCCACATTGTGCCACTGGTCTACTGTCACACAACTCTGTTGTCCTTTGCCACTTAGTTGTTCCTGGCTGACATCATTAAGGTTTTAGCTTAGACTTGGAACAACAGGCAAGTGGTGCAGAACATGTGAGAAAATAGACAAGTGACACAGAGCAGTGTTGCTAGAAAGTAGACGGCACAGGACGTGGTGGACAGTAGTGGAGTGCAACAGCAACCTACTGTATAGTTTTCACTGTTGCTGTTTCTGAATATGCCTACTACTACTGCTGTGCTACATACAGCATGTGCCCCAGAACACAGTGCAACACACACTAGGCCTACTACAATGTTACCACCAGTACCTGATTAATTAATTAACCGGTCCCCAGTGTGCGCCAATGGTATGCAAACAGCACAGCCCTACTAACCACATGGCCAGAACCTCATTAATTAATGAACTGTCTGCAGGTGCAGTTTGTTGAGCTCCACGCACTACTCCTGTGCTATTTGTCCATGTACTGCATACCATACTATACACTGCTTTCTCCACAGATCAGTATGCGAGTAGTAGCCTATGTAGTAGGCAGGTCGTGGGCATTTTCGGAGACAGCATCTGACTGCTGTCCTGCACTGAATTTCAATTCGTTTTAAATGTTGAAGAATGCAGATTTTAGGTGAAAATGGCGAAAATTACCTGTACAAAAAGTTTTTATGGAGGAAGTCCATTTGTGGCACTGAGGCGACATGAATCTTGACCTCCTTGTCACCTCCTTTCTCGCAAAGGTAACCCACGGTCCATTTCTCCAAACATGGGCCTAGATGTACACCCTTAAGGACGGCGGGCCGTCGCTGCAGTACACACAACATTACAAGTGAATTTCTGTGAGCACACACATTGGTTGATTGGCAATCATTTAGTTCTTACCAGTGGATAAATCTTTTGGGTGAAGACGTCTTTGTC
>JASCQY010000071.1:4747313-4760101 GCA_030264315.1 Sardinella tawilis
AAATATTTCAGTTGGTGTGTAATGAATCTAAAATATATGAAAGTTTAATTTTTATCATTACATAATGGAAAATAATGAACTTTATCACAATTTGCTAATTTTTTGAGAAGGACCTGTATATTCTAATGTTCTGCTGAAATGCATAGAATATACAAAATTAACCTTTTTCCATCTTTTGTCCTTGTTTGTGTATAGGTGCTCAAGTTACAGATGACTGAGCGGTCACTGAGCCATGTGCTGAACCTAGTGAGTGATGTGATAGCACAGGATAATTCTCCATAGGGCACGCCTGGATGTTCTTAGGCAGACGCTGCCATGTTTGCAAAGAGATACTGTACAGTACTACACATGCCAGGTAGCCATAGTGTTCTCCAGACATAATCTTTTCCATCCCCCCCTGCAGGCTCCTCAGAAGGTAGCCCCAGAGACGGAGAATGGTTATGGGGCCGGTGTTTGTCCGAGCCGGCCTAAGGAATGTAACGGCGGACCACTGCTAACACAGTCAGCTTTGCAGGAAGTCAGAGACGACCTACAGCTCCATCTGAGTCTCTCCGCTCTGCTCACGCTACCCATGATGCTTTGCACCCCATCGCTCATATACTGGTGCCGTAACCTCAGGTACTGAGTGGCTTTCTAGTGCAGTGTCATCTGGTGCTACACTGGCACGTACTGTAGCATATGATCTGTCTATAATAGAAATGACTCTCTTGCAGCTTAGATGTTACTGATACATGTGGGCAGTTGATAAGATCAGTACTATGCGCTAAGTAAATGTTACCTGCCTGTATAGACCATTTCAAGTTGTAGTTCCATAGCTTGTCCCCCAGGACTTCCTGTTTAACATTCCATTATGTTAATGTAACAGGAAGCCAAGCCATATGAAGCCATAAAGCCTTTATATGGCTCTGACAGGAAGTAGTTGGGGAACAATATAGAATCTTCAAGCATTGTTTTGTCATTGTTTTTGTTTACATGCTGAAAGGCTCTATAAAACATCTCCTACCACCTGAAGCCCTAAATGATGTAAAAGGCTGGATGTGCAACAGTATGACATTACTGCACTGCATGTTGTTGTCATGGGAGCGTCCGTCTACTCGTGTCCTCTGCGTCCACAGATACTCCGTCCACCTGAGCCCTGACCCCTGCTGGCCTCACACTCTCCCCCTGCTCACGGCCACCGTGCTGCTCATCAACAGCAACACCAACACACTCCATCGCAGGTAGCGCACCTGCCTAGGTTACCTCCTACCTTGTCTTTTCACACTCCTCACTCTCATAGCAAAACACTAAGGATGATGAATGGATCTGTGAAATGATCTTGGTTCCTGAATTGTTGTTTAAAGGAACACGCCACCATCTTTCCATGCTAAACTATGTTCTTTCCATACTGAACTATGTTCTTTCCATACTTAACTATGCTGTTGCCTGATCTTAGACGAGTTGATGCATACTTCTGTCATACCAAGCATTCTTCTAATAACTTGTTTGTGTGTGTGTGTTTATGTGTGTGTTTGTCTCCATTTGCTCCTTCTAGTAAGGTACTCAGACTGACCTGCCAGCTATTGTTGCCCCTGTGTATCGCCATGGTGACCTTCTCTTCTCTCCACCTGTATCGAGTCACGCACTTTCTGTCCGTGGCTCTGGGCTTTCTGGCTATTTCCTGTTACCTCTGACAGCTCCCGACGGGGTCCCGTCGCCAAACCCATTCGCAGGTAGAACCCATCCCAGACAGCCTTACAAATGTGTTACTCCTCCCATCCTGAAGAGGGAGACAGTGACTCCATTTCAGAAGATCCATGCCGTGCGATCCCACTCATGGAATCTCAACAGGGTATTCCTGTATGACAGTTAGCCATACTGATGTGAGGTAATGATTGGGTCCAGGCTCCACATAACACTCCCATTTCTTTTTTTAAACTGACCCGGTGTCCTGTCTGTCTGTCTGATGTTTGATCTGTCTGTCTGTATCTGATGTTGTCAGCGTGTCCTTTCTTTTCCATCCCCCACACAAGCCTTAACATGAAGCTCATTAGAAGCTGATGGTGAAATCCGTAGCTGATGTATCACTGCTGCCGTTTCCCCTGCAGCACACTCCTCCTGTCTGTGTTTGGATCCATGTCATTAGTGGATGAATGGCCAAAAGTTAGCCATGATCATTACTGCTACCGCATTACAGCCATGATTTGTAAAGGGGACAATGTCAGATGGACAAATCTGACTTTATGATGCTACTGTGCACTGACACTTGTACTGTATAATAAGCATAGCCCATATTATTCGGCAATATTCGTTATTCTATCCATAACTACCAGGACAGACAGGCCAGGTGGACGTTGGCTAGCAGAGGCCCGGTGTGACTCCTGAAGGACTATAATTATGTCCTGTCCTGAATGCTAATGTCACAGCATTGACCATGAGCAAGGAGAAGCTCCTCTGCACTCAGATTAAGTGCCATAGTTTGCCAGAGCATTCAGCCGATAGCCAGTAGAGGACCAGAGGTCTTTCAGCTCTAGACATTCATTGGCCAGGCACTTACACAGGCCAGATGTTTGTGGGTCACGTGTGTGTGTCCACTTGAGTTACTCTTTAGGTGACTAGGTGTCACTGTGTGTCTAAAACAATGAGAGATGATGAAGGGTCAGGATATCCATTTGACTAGCCGTCTCAGCCATGTTGCAGGCTGACTGTAACGAGTGCTTCTGAGCTGCTTGTAGGAAAAGCTGAGCTGTGAGCCCCTGTGATAAGGGAATGCCCATCCTGCTCCTGTCTGAAGAGTGCTAACACGCCGGTGAGCAGTTTGTAGCCACAGTGTTGCCATAGCCACTGTTCAGTGTTGTGATAACACAGACCCATTGTCCTCTGTGCCCATACAACTGTAATGCCTGTTATGTCCAACACTGCAGAGTGTGTGTGTGTGTGTGTGTGTGTGTATCTATCTACCCATGTGTAGGGGGGGGGCAATGGGTTGCAATTAGTCCAGTACTCTTATTTCCGTTATGGATTGCATATGGTAAATACCATTGCATATGGTAAATTCCATCATATCACAGTATTTACACAGAATGGTAGGTTTAAACGTACACTGCACCACTCACACTTCTTACTATCTGTCTCCACATTTTGATCTGTAATCCACGCAACATGGCGTCTTTAACACCTGAAGCATAGCCAAGGTTTTATCTTTTTTTCTCCCTAGCAATTAAGATGTGCTAAACACACACACACACACACACACACACACACACACACACACACTCAGTTAGTTGACTGATGTTTCCCTACACAAAACGACTATAGTGCCTTGCTACAATTATTCCCCAGCTGTATTGCGTGAGCATCTTTCTCATCACCTGCCCATTGTCTGAAGGTGGACAGATACTGGGACCTACCATCGTCAGTCAGACCAGCATTCCTGCCTCACCCACCTGCTTTATTCACAAACTATATCCAGAGGCGGTGGCCAGTGTATGTACAGTGTAAGGGAGGTGTTAGTGATAGATGGTATCGTATAGTATCGTACAGCACAGTATGTATCATGATATAATATGGTGAATGGTCAGGAAGGACATGTAGACACTTGTACTGTTTGTCCTCTGGGACTGAAATCTTGGGATGAGCAAAGTTTTGATGTTCAGGGTGTCACAAAAAAAGTTGTGTTTCTCAGTGTTTTATGTTGCCTACGACGGCAACAAAGGAGAAAATTTGGCAGAATTAATTTTAGCATATTGGCTCCTTTGTCAACATTACCAGAAAACAACAAAAAGAAAACAATAATAACAATAAATAAAAATAAAAACAATAATCAAGAACATATTGAACATTTC
This sequence comes from Sardinella tawilis, assembly GCA_030264315.1. Classification (NCBI taxonomy): domain Eukaryota; kingdom Metazoa; phylum Chordata; class Actinopteri; order Clupeiformes; family Clupeidae; genus Sardinella; species Sardinella tawilis. Next base: position 4,751,138 of record JASCQY010000071.1, read on the forward strand.
ATGTAAAAAACATTGAGAACTCAATCTTTTCTTAAAATATCTTGATAAATGGAAAGATCCATGAATTGTGCTATTGGTTGAAGTGTCATGTGTAGCCAGAAGGACTCTATAGGCACCTTTCACACACTGATCTCCTTCCTGCTCCCAGGACCAAACTCTGCTGTCACACTCATTGAGGAGACACTGCTGTGTCACCTGCACTGTGATTGTACCTGCACCTGTGTGTGTGTGTGTGTGTGTGTGTGTGTCTGTCTGTCTGTCTGTCTGTGTATATGTGTGTGCGTGTGTATGTGTTTGTGCGTGTATTGATGTTCTAATTGCACATGATATTACTGACTGTAGTGTCAGCTGGCTAGCGAGTGTTTGTGGATATTGTCCGTCTCCTATTGTGAGGTGCAGTTGTTTTTTCGTGCTTTGAAGTGCACATATTCTGCCTCGGTTTTGAGTCCTAATGTGATTATTTATAGAGTGCACACACTTTGGTATAGGCATAACATTTGTGGTGGAACTAGTAGGGAAATTGACATACTTTTTTGTATCAATCATGATTGTGATTTTATAACAGTTGGTGTTCACTGTGATGTGTTGTGATCCTCGAGGAGCAATTTTTGACAGCACTGTCTGTGTTTCTCTTGCCACCCTTTCAAGGGGAGGCGAGACGAGCTTTGTGGCAGAAATAGTCTTAAGCGATGTCTAATAATACAGAATAGATGTTTCTCTGTGCTAGATGTGCTGTTTCAGCTAGAGCTGTTCTTGGACTATGACTGTACTGGCCTCTAGCTCAGCTTTGACCCCTTGGTAATGGACATCATGTAGGTCTTAAAGCATAATGTAACACAAGCAAATTCTGTCAGCGTTCAGCTGTGCAGTTGTGAAGATTTGACCATTTTGCACACTCGTGTCGACTAGAACACTGCATCGACTGTTTCTTATTTCTCAGCATCACCACGGTACAACTGACTCACTGATCAACCAAATGTCTGTGTTTTTATTAGTGGTGTAACCGCTTCCTCTTTGCTCCGAGTACACTTTCTTGCACTATACAAACTGCTGTCACTGTCTAGTACACTGCTCTATTGCAAAATAGCAACAAAGGATGGCGTCAAATGAATTTGTAAATACATTGTGACCAGTTGATCAGATTTGTGCGTGACATTTTTACTTTGGTGATTTAAAGTCTAAGTGCTGGAGAAGAAGGCACAGGAAGATGTGTAAGTGCAGTGATGAATGTTGATTTAGTCATATTCTATAATCATCGTAAATGGTGACTCACTTAAACATCGCCTGCCTCTCTAAAGGGAACGTTTAACCTTTAGCCTTTGACCATGTGGAATACACCCTGTACTGAAATTGTGTCTAGTATTTTGTGGGTTTCTTTGCTGTACTTCAAGAGGGATTTATTTTGACTGCAGTGACTAGAGCTGAGCACAGCGTGTTTGTTGGGCTGACCTGACACAGGCCTGATGAGATCTGCCGTCACCACCAGTAAGCTATTCATGTTTACCACAGGTCTAGTGGGACCCAAACACATGTTTTTCAGACATACATTAGCCTACTTCATACCTTGTTTAGTTTCGCTATAGTTAAAATGAATATTCACTTTTATTTATCAGGCACGTTTACCCAAAGCATCATGTTTTTGCAACAGTAAATACAGGAAATGGACCCGAGGTGTCCCGTGGGTCACTTAGTACTGCTACTACTTATTACTATAAAAGCCCACATATCCAGTGTTGGTAGCTCAACATACGTTTCTAATCCTACAGCGGCTTATGTCTCAAACCATCTTGGCATTTATTGCTGTGTGTATCAAACCTATTTATGGCTAGCTACCTGTTTCACTGTATACTTTAGTCTTAAGATTGATATGTCAAAATGGACATTAACTACAATGTTATAGAACGGAAGCTTGGTGGTTGAAATGGTCAGGTCCAGCATTACTGCCTATTGTTATTGTCCGGTTTTATATAACAACTGAGTTGCCCAAAAGGACATTCTCAATTCTCAGGTTTAAATACTGTCATGAGGAAGAGATTGCTTGGTATTGTGTTTTATATGATGTTCAGATTTAAACAGATATTATATTTATCAGAACGTTGTGCTATTTGTGAGCACTGTTACTGTTAAAATAAAAAAGAAGAGAAAAAAGGTTTGTCTGCATGCGAGTTGTTCTTTAATTCTAACACAAACATGACTCCTCTTCATGGGCGCCTCTGAGGGTGGGGGGGGTTGTTATGCATCTAAGGGCATGGCACAGACAGGGGGCCCCAGAGAGCATAGGGCCCAAAATTTCTAGTAGTGACTCTGCTCCTCCTGTACCACCTCTGACTTCTCCTCTTGAGCTCTTTCACATGTCATGCATAGAGTAACTACAGAAGCACAGACCACCACCAAGGCAATATGGGATCACTGACGCAATACAGTTTCCGGGTGGTGTTCTGGATCACTACCAAAATGTAATTATCTGCTCCTTCTCCTGATACCTACATTGTGCGTTGTCCAAACATTTCATCCAAATCCATGCAGTATTTTCTAGTTATCTTGGACAAAAATAAACAAATCCTGGTGAAAACATCTTTGGTGGAGGTAATAAAGAGATTCCTCTTTATGTGCTTGAGCACAAACTTTGAATTTTCAAAGCCCTGAGACAGTGCCAAAGAGTATAATTTTCTGTTACATAAATATAACAAATATAGAACTTAGAAAGTTACAATTTCATGCATTAGTCCCTCCTCTTGGGGAGGGATACCAGTACATTAGAAACGGATACAATTGTGGGGGTTTTATGGTACCATTGAGAGGGCCTGCATTACTAACATTTCAGATTTTATTAAATTCAATAATTTAACTCTGGTGATCTGACATTTAATATCTTGCAGGATGGATGATGTTAACTTTAGTGTGATAGATATGAGTCATCTTAAAACCAAGATCTTAGCTTTTCATTATTTCTCCTCTTTTCTGAATAAAATTAAAAGTAATTTCATGTAGAGTGTGCAAAACCGAAAACTGGTTGACCACGGTCAGTTTTTAAGAGTTTTTGCCCTAAGGCACAGAAGGTAGAACTCCGTTAATGAAATTCAGAAACCTGTATTCGCCTCTCTCGTGGTGAAGAATTGCAATTTTGCCGCCCCTGGAGAGCTCGTGCGTGAGCATTGATAAAATGCTGAGAGGGATGAACGGAGCGCGGGCCAAGAGGGGAGAAGGGGAGCGTGCAAGTGCAGAGGAGAAAGTCAGCTATAGGTGTAGGGGGGATTTTTGGGAAGGGGTAACGTGGTAGGCGAAATCATATGCGGCAGAAAAATTGCCATAAAGAATCGAATCTACTGTATATTGAGCCTGAATTCCTGAATAGGCGACATATGTAATGTGTATGAATAGGCTGTATGTGTCTATAGGTGCCTCCCACCTCCCATCATAGCATGACGCCTTGAGGTCTACCCTGGTCTATCCTCCGCACGTCGCCGCCTACTCTCAGCCGCACATCTTCCACATCAGGAGCACGAACGCAGAAGTATTGGCTGTTTTAACAAGCCAATTACCGGATGGCAACTTACGACAACTGATGAGGTATTGTTATCAGGTTTTTTTTTGGTTGTGCCGCGGTCTCTCTTAATGTGGGAGTATGGGGGAAAGACGCAGCGGGATTTGGTCACGTCAACAGGGGAATAAACCCTCAGCGCATATTTATCACATTGTAATGCAGGTGACTTGGGGCACGTCCTACTGAAACAATTCTTTGGACTAGTTCGTGAGTGCTGTAGGGCGTCTGGTGTTTTGCATGCGACGCTTTCGAGATACGGTTTCAGTCACCAAGCTAGAGAGGTAACGGAACGCTGGTCAGTACTGTAGTCGTGATTCTCAGCGCGGATGGTGACAGTCCCCCGCTCCAGGAGGCCCTGCTGATATTCCGATGATCCGCAGCAGGAGTGATGAACCCTCAAGGATTGCCATTTTCCAAATGAACGACAATTACAGATGAAAGGTAATTATGATGTTAACCTGTCACCTGTGAATGGTTTTGCTATAGGCAGCGCTCTGGAGGGTCCCTGCGTAAGACGGGGTGTTACATAATAGGCTATGCCTTTGATTTAAAAAATGTATCAGTAATGTTAGGTAACATTCTATGGTCTTGCATTGCGCTTTCGATTAGGCTACTGTCAATAGACTTGTACTGCAGTAGGCTATCATATGACGTTACTATTCATTTGCAATGTAGAAAAATGGCTCGTCCGATTGAAAGCTTTGATCAGAATGCTGATACTGCGTTATGCTGCATAGTGTTACGGATATGATGAACATAAATACATGACGTAGGGAATTCCCAGTGTAACTCAATAGCGGCCGATGACTGAGCCGCATGCTTGCGTGTCAAAGCGGGCTTGCTGGTCAGTCAGTCAATTGGCTATCGATACACGTATGGAGTTGGAGAACATGTGCAAGACACTTGAACAGCTTGTTGTATAGGCTATGCAAAATGCTGTAGATGTCTATGATGTAATGCTTCTTAAAATAATAATATGAATAGGCCTATGATGATGATAATGATAATAATAAAATAGGTAAATAATGTGAATGGTGGTAATAATAATAATAATAATAATAATAATAATAATATAACAATAATAATAAGAAGAATAAGCTTAATATTAATAGGCTTCAATCTGAAATGTTCTCATCTCGAGATTACCTCATACTGTATGAAAAAGGATGAAAATCTTTTTGGCATGGACACAAATGTTTTGGCACAAATTTGGTTGTTTTGGCACGGGTCTCCATGTAACTGTGCCCAGGAGCCTGTCAGGGGGGATGTCTATCCACAGCAGAGGACAGAGGTGAGAGCCAGAACCTACCACTTAGAACTGATGTGACTATATTGAACATCCACCATGATGCAGGCAACCACTTCAACCGGATATCTAAAATAACTGCCCATATAGCCTACCATCTTCATGTGTGCCGCAGCGTGTCTGAACCTTTATTGGGGAAATATGCCCTAATCTGGGATTATCCAGAGGCACGAACCAGTTAACAGTGTAGAAACAGTGAAAGTGTTTTGCAACAGCCTTTTGATTAGCACACACAAGGCAAACACCTTTCAACAAATATGAATGAATCTTTATCATCTACTTAAAAAACATACTTCAGAGGATCCATGCACCACTTGAATGGGTAAAGGATGTCTTGCATAACTCTGTTAGCCTGCTATATATCAACTGAGCTCTCTAAGGCAGCATCTGAGACGCACAAGTTGTTCTCAGGTTGTGCTTTGCCATAGAGGAGGTGCAATGAGCTGTGGGGATGGATGCTGTGTCTCATACAGTGGGTCACGCTGGGATAATTCCCATGAGTAAGCAGCTTGGGATAGGGGCCCAGAAGGCATCCGCAGTGATATCTGATGGGCCTGTATAGGAACAGATACTCTGCTCTGTGTTTCATAGCCTCCTGCTGCTAATGTTGTATCAATGAAATGGACTGTAATGCTGTGTATGTGTTTATGAGCGTGTGTGTGTGTGTGTGTGGTAGGGAGAGAGAGGTGGGTGGGATGGGCTCTTTGGTGCATATTACTGTATATGTTTTAATGGTGTGTGTGTGTGTGTGTGTGTGTGTGTGTGTGTGTGTGTGTGTGTGTGTGTGTGTGTGTGTGAGAGAGAGAGAGAGAGAGAGAGAGAGAGAGAGAGAGAGAGAATGTGTTTTTGTGTCAAAATAAAACCCGTACAATTCTCTCTGCCAGCTCCCCAAGGTGCCCGTTCTGTCAAGCAGTAAAGTACTGCAGTCACCTCCGCTGGTGCACAGAGGGGTCCTGTGCTGACAACAATACTACTCTCTCTCTCTCTCTCTCTCTCTCTGTCTCTCTCTCTCTCTGGGTAGTTCCCAAACTAATCTGTACAAAATGAGCCAAACTCTGAAACAGATACAAACAGTGATCCAAATGTAATATCAATGCGGAATCCTGAGTATAAAACTTCATCTTTTGTGAAACCCAAACTACCAAGTACTGTAAATAGCCTACCTTGTTGAAGTGGCTAGTTATTCAGGCTTATCAACTCCAGGTCTTGTGTAGACTTCAGAGCAAGTCTCCCAAGATATTAGAGTACTATAAGTCTCCCCATTCCAGTGAGAACAGAGACCAGGGCAGCAGACATATTATTTCATTAGTGTGAGACTGAGCCGCCCAGGGCGAGGATTCCGTCTGTTCCCTTCAAAGAGCTGAGCATGAGACCAAAGTCAGATCACTTTGCAGTCAGCAGCACAATGAAAGATTCTGTCGGTGCTAGGATAGGGCTCATTGTCTCCTTTATTAAAACAATTCGGTTTTTGAATGCCTCAACGAATACTGCCACAATCTAAGCAAAAATAAAATTTGGCTACCTTCATAGGCCTAAAAGAAATTGGTGAACTTGATAAAATCAATGGTATCATTGCTGGTTAAAATGATAGTAGGCTAGTTCTACTATACAGTATATGTATATATTAGTCTTGTTCTTTTATTCTGCATTGATCAACTTATTTATTGGAGTTTTCAAATGAACTAAATGCACACGTTCTGATCATTCTAGTCTTACGGTCTAAAATAAACCCTAGTGAATCTGTAGTAATGCAGATAAGCATGACTCAGAGGCCTGCTTTGGGGGGAAAAAGGCTCCACATGCTGGCTGGGAGACAGAAGCGCTAAGGCTCTGTCAGAGGCTCCCTGAGGGTGCTTTCTCTGGTGCTCGCTGCCAGTCGCCCGTGAGGAAGAGAGAGAGAGGGAGATGAGCCTGAGAGGGAAAGGCTGGGCTACATGCATCATCCTGTCGCGTCCGTGTGCTGAGCGGAGGTGGTTAAGACGGGCCCGGAGAGACGCTGCTCTGACTGAGCCGACTGACACAGCGCTGATTTAAGGGGCCTCGTCCTGGTGGCAGGCATAGCTGCGCACGACTGTCAGCGCTCCAACCACCAACCACATGCAGCACATGTGATTGAGCTCCCTGGGACGCTGACTGAGAGAGGCTCTGCTGGGGGTCGGGGTGGGGGTGGGGATGGGGATGGGGGTGTAGAGAGAAAGAGTGAAAGCGATGGCGGTGTTGGAGGGGGGGCATAGACAATTCCTATGACAGCTTGAATTATTTTGGAGAGGTTACAGATATGTTGGATGAGTAAAATTTGTCTCGTTGTTGCCTATACTGTATCTAGAAATAACCGTGTGCTGTCGCTGTGACGACCCTTGTAATGCCCACATAAGACATTAAATTTGTGTGCATTTGCATGCACTTCCGCCTCAAGGAGAGAGCCTGCTGCATGTTGTCTATGTTTGAGTCCATGGAGGTCTTCTGAGTGTGTTAGTGTGTACCTCTGTGTGTGTGTGTGTGTGTGTGTGTGTGTGTGTGTGTCTTTAGGGGACATTGTAAAGGTCCAATGATGATGATGCTGGTTCAGGGATTCCTTGGTTCCATTTTTGGCTTAATGTGTACACTTGCTACCCTTGTATGGCATGTTGCTGCAGGGGGTGGGGGGGGGGGATAAAATACCCTGACGTGTTCATTTCCTGTCCCCTCTATCCCCCCTTTTTCCCCCTGCCCACGTCTTGCTCTCCTTCTGTCTCCCTCTCTCAGGTCCTTGGTTAATCTGCTGGTTGGAGCCTCTGATATTCAATATTCTCATTGAATTCATGAGCCGTCTTCCGTGCGCTACCCCGTTTAAAGGGCAGGCTTAACCGTGAGCAGAGCCGCTTCAGCTTCTGACAGAGAAGGTATTTCACTCGGCGCTCTCGTGGAGAGAGACACAAAGGGCCCATCCACCAAGACGGGATCAGAAAATCTGACAAGTCGAAATTACTTAGCGGGGCCGAGAGCTGGCGAAGCCTCCCCCTTTTACTCAGCCCTCTCTGTAGAGTCTCTGTAGGTTTGGGCCAGAGCCAGCCAGCCAGGCTATCTATCGGTTTGGCTTTGCTGCATGTGAACCCACTCCCTGTGTGTTCCCACCGCAGCACCCACCCAGACTCACTTTTGGCGCTCGTCCGCCCCCACACCCACCAGCCACCATTCGGCCCTCTCTAGCCACAGCCGTCCTTCCGTCGCGGCCCCGCTCCCATGGGGCGCAGCCCGGAGATGGCGGCACGGGCGGCAGCAGTGGCAGCGGCGGCAGCGGCAGCAGAACCGCCTCCGCGGCCCCTCAGGGTCGTGAGCAGCACCTGGCGCCGGCCCGGGATCACCCAGCTACGGCCCAGCGCCGGCGCAGCCCCCACCTGCGCCACACCCTCAGCCCAGAGAACCTGCGCACCCTGTCGGAGCGCAGCAGCAGCGACGCAGGCCCACCGGGGACCTGCGTCGCCGGGCTGGTGGGACTGCCGCGCGCCAACAGCGACACGGACCTGGTGAGCTCCCAGGGTCGCTCCTCGCTCACTGCCAACACGGTGGACTTCACCATGGGCAGGGGACAGAACCTGGTCATCTCCTGGGACATCAAAGAAGAGGTGGACGCCACCGACTGGATCGGCCTTTACCATATAGGTAATGAGTCAGTTCATTTCTTACACATGTACCGCACATATCCAGATTATTATTCATCTCTCTCTCTCTCTGTCTCTCTGTCTCTCTCTCTCTCTCTCTCTCTCTCTCTTCCGCTGTTGCATCTCTCAAGCAGATATTTCAAAAGGGACGTACTAGAATGAAAAGCCATTTTTACTTTGGCTTTGTTGAATTAGGAAATGTGTATGGCTACAGAGCAATCGTGAGAAGAAATCTTGAACTTAGTCACTAAAAAATGGGCAAATTTGAGCCTACTGTGAACCTACTGGTGGTGGCGCAGGTGGTAGAGGTGCCGTTCGGCAACCAGAGGGTTGCAGGTTCGAGCCCCGCTCTGCCTAACCCCCCTCGAAGTGTCCTTGAACAAGCACTTAACCCCAAATTTCAATTCAATTCAATTTTATTTGTACAGCGCCTTATACAAAGCAATGTCTCAAGGCGCCTTACAGCAGGAGCA
>JASCQY010000071.1:4772503-4796196 GCA_030264315.1 Sardinella tawilis
CTATACATTTTCTCGTACGGGATTTCAGGTTTCGTTTGTCCAAAAGTTTGCGCATCGTCTTGCCATCTCTCCCCATTTGGTGATTGGTTCCCAAATTCATTGAAAATTTTGGCCATGGTCCCCAGGCTGCCGTGCAGTTCGGAACGAGCTTGCAAGGCAGCATGGGTATTCCCAGGCTAGCATAATGCACTTCTTAAGACACAAAAGTGTCAACATACAGATGAAATGTCTGCATATTATGGAGCCTCTAACGTGTGGCCCTCCCCCCACAGCCCTTCTTTGTGGACCATAACTGTCGCACCACCACCTTCATCGACCCGCGGCTGCCCTTACAGAGCTCCCGCTCCAGCGGCCTCCTGGCCCACCGGCAGCACCTGAGCCGCCAGCGGAGCCACAGCGCTGGGGAGGTGAGTCAGTCTGGCCCCTGGCCCCTGGTCCCTGGCCCCTGGCCCATGGCCGGGGCCAATGCTGGCTAAAGCTAATGTCAACAACAGGCCAAGGCAAGCTCTACTCTACAGGTCCTGTTTCACAGCCTAATCACACAAAATACATTTTGGGCACTTGTACCAAGCATGGGTAAACCCATTCTGTGCCTCAGTCAAGTTTAGAAATGGGTCTGGATTGTCATTGACTGAGTCATTTCCAGAAGATTAACTGTCATGGGAATTCAGAAGAGCAGCAGCAAATACGTCTTTCTGGTCAGTGACCAGCTGTTGCTTATTTAAGGCAGAGGAAGATGCATTACACCTATGGTCGCCATCACTGGTTGTGCATTATATAAAGCCCACTCCATAAGGAATATGGTGTCCTTGCTTTTTGGGGATTCTAGAATGGACTGCAATGGGCTTGACTTCAGACCAACTTGCAGAGGGAATACAAATTTGCTAACACTCAGGGTTCACTCAGCCTGAGTGACTCAGGGTTGACTGAGCAAGTCATTTAAACCCTGGCTAGTTACTGGAGTGCATGTGAATGTTAAGTGCACTGTGTGTCTTCTCCTTGCTGCTCTCTGTTTATGGGTCCAATATAAATATGCTCACTGATGACGCACTGTTATGAGTGAGTGAGTGAGTGAGTCTGTAGACACTGGACACATGCACTGTAGGGGCTCACAGTTAGGGCTCTGCTGGCTCACAGGTGGCTGATGACTCTCGATCGCCGAGCCCCCCCTTGCCCCGGCCCTCCAGTACCTTCAGTGGGTCCAGTCGCAGCCAGTACCATGACCTCGTACCTGTGGGTGAGTGTCCTCACCACATAACCGCTAAGCATTTGTGGAACATAGGCAGTGTTATGTTTGCGAGGTGATGCTGTCTGAAAGACTGCTTGTCTTTATCTTAAAACTAGGGCTGTCAATGTTAACGCATTAACTTACGTGATTAATGTAAACAAATTAACAAGTTATTTTTTTTAATGAAAATTTAAATGTTTTAAGTTAAAAAATGTTTTGCCTTTTCAGCCTACAATGAGAAGATTGTGGCTTTTTTACGTCAACCCAACATCTTTGAGATCTTGCAGGAGAGACAGCCGGAGCTTGTGCGAAATCACTCTCTCAAGTAGGATCCTCTCTCTTGACATTTCTTTTTCAGCCATCAAATTATTTTCAATATACCCACACAATATATTATACAACAAAACAATTATCGATGTCATGTTGTCACAATTTGCCCAAAGCCCAGTGACCCAAATGTATTAGATTGGAGCCTGATGCTCTGACTGTGGCTGTCCTATGCAGGGAGAAGGTGCAGTTTATCCGCAATGAGGGTTCTGCTGGGTTAGCTCGCCTGTCCAGTGATGCTGACCTGGTTATGCTGTTGAGGTAAGATGGCATGCTGACAAACACGTCACTATCTTATCTCTGTGGTCGTTTTTTTTTCATCAGTTGCGAATCAGTTGCGAATATTTAGTAGTAAGGAGGAAATGTGAAAGGGGAACCGGAGAACGAGACCATGAAAGGGTGTGAGCTAAAGAAATGTTTGTACAGTATGTCAACACATCTGAATATTAATGCACAATCACAGACACAGTAGAAGAGATCAGTATGCAGTAATGCCTTATCTTCATGTGCTGGTATGCCTCATGATCTAGTTAAAGGAACAGTATGTAAGTTTGTGGCCAAAACTGGTACTGCAATCACATTTAAAATACTGTACTACAGACCATAATATCCTCTCCTCCTCCTCCCTCACAAGATTTTGCTATTTTTGCCAGGTTGCCAAAATCAGATAGGTGGAGGATGGCACAACAGGCCAAAACACATAATATACATATAATAAACACATAATGACAACGTCAACACAAGTTGAGGGCTACAAATTCACTTTTGTAATGGCAATATTCAGGCTGTATTACTGTTGTCAGTGATAAAAGTATTTGAAATGATCATGATTCCTTAATGTCTTGTGATATTTCAGGGCCATTTTATGATTAATTGACTTTTATTTCTTACATACAGTGCCTTTAATATATACAGTACAGTATATAGCTATATAATAGAATAGAACAGAATTAATAAAATATACATGTAGCTACATATTATGTCTATGTGAGTCTGTGTGCCTCTCTGATGCCCTCATGATCTTTGTGATGTCTCTGCCTGCAGTCTGTTTGAAGAGGAAGTGATGTCGTATGTGCCACCTCATGCCTTACTGCAGGCAGGCTACTGTCATGCCTCTCCTCAAAGCTCCCCTGGTGAGAGAAAACCCCATGAGCTGAGACTCGCATCACATGCATTTAGAGCCACATCTGCATAGTCATATCACAACAAACACACTAAACACACACACACACAGACTCCATGACTCAATTATCCAGTTATTCTCAAAACTAAAGTGAGTCATTCTGGAGATGGTATTTTGTGGACTAAAATGTCTCTCTCTCTCTCTCTCTATATATATATATATATATACATATATGTGTGTGTGTATATAAATATGTATAAATATATATATTTCTCTCTCTGTCTTTCTTCCTCTCTCAGGTACGCCACGAGCGAATGCGCGTGCCCCAGCTCCTTACAAGCGTGACTTTGAGGCCAAGCTGAGAAACTTCTACCGCAAGCTGGAGACTAAAGGCTATGGCCAGGGCCCTGGGAAAGTGAAGTGAGTCCGCCTGCTACTAAATGATGTCATAAGAAAAACAAGGGCAGCACAATGCGCATTGTTCTCGGCGATTGTGCTCTCCGAGCCGTCGGAGCCAATACTGTATGCTGTAGCATGCGAGAGCAGGGTCACAGCACTACCCAGCAACAGCCTACCATGTTTCACTATCAGGTTTCCAAAAAAGAGGAGTGAGAACAGTATACTTCTCTTTCAAAATGATACCCTCCATTCTCCTCTGTGCACCCCCCCTAACACCATGCTTTTAGATCATCCACCACCACATCCCTTTAATGCTCCTCTAGGGGCCTTTTGTCTTGTGTCCCTACCCTGCCCACGGCCTTGAAGCTTCCCTCAGGGCTTCAGCTACCTATCGCCATCAGGCAGCGCATTTACTAATCAGATCAAGGCTTTCGACTGTATTTTGTTCTAGTACAATTGGACAATGGCATGTTCCAGTAGCTATAAATAAAAAATATCAACCACAAAGCCATTCTCTCTACATTTAGTCTGCAACTTCCTCATGTGATATCTTGAAATAGCTGGCAGCTGAAGACTGGTGAGACCTTGTTTTGCTTGCCACAAGAGAACAGAGTGTAAAGTTTGGGCATGACGGTGCATACCAATGCCTGCAGTGACGTAATTAGGCCTGTTCTGAAGAAGCAATCCAAGAAATGTTGACGATAGTCACCTCTTCATCCTCTTCCTTCTGAGAAGCTCTCGACTCTCCAAGATCCTCCTAATCTCCTCCATTTAGCTGATTGACTCGGCGACGCTTCAAACGAAGATTTCTGAACAAATCCATTTCATTTCTGGTGCCAAGTGGCAGCCATTTGCAGTTTGAGATGTGCTGGATGGGGTTTTTAAGTGCTTTAAGCACCAGAGAAAAAGTGTTTACAGAGGAAAAAGTATGACCTGGCACCACGCATGGTCCCCTTCAGGAAGTAATAAATGGAACTGTAAATTGGAAAGTAACTTCCTTGATTAAAGATCAGGTGACCCCTGCTTAATGTCCAAGTTTTAATTAATTAAAACGAATACATATTTCTATACAATGTAAATTCTTACATGCCCAATGTGACATTTCTATAACAGCCGTCTATAATGGATCTGATCTGTTATTTCATCTATTTCCCATGTTACCAGACTCATCATTCGTAGAGATCACCTTCTGGAGGACGCCTTCAACCAGATCATGTGTTATTCCCGCAAAGATCTGCAGAGGAGCAAATTATATGTCAGCTTTGTAGGAGAGGAAGGGTGAGTCCTCTTGTTGTTCTTTTGAATAAGCTCTCCAGCTGCAGACTAACGACTGTGTTGTAATGCAGGTCACTGTTTATAGCACCATCACTGGTTGGGCATGAGGGGTTTTGGTGATTTGGAATTAGCCTCAGTGATTTTGGTGATTTCGGTGAGCAGCCTCGACTTCTTACAGACATGCTGAGCAGTTGTTTTGTTTTTGCTACTAGCAGGTTTGTCTGGATCATCCAGTCTAATTAGTGCAAGGGCCTACTGGTTGTGTTTGAATAAACTTTGTGTGTGTTTGAAGACACACTGCAAACACGATCTATGTGTTTTTGTTCTAGATTGGACTACAGTGGACCATCGAGAGAGTTCTTCTTTCTGGTCTCTCGAGAGCTCTTCAACCCTTACTATGGGCTCTTTGAATACTCAGCTAATGACACTTACACTGTGCAAATCAGCCCAATGTCGGCCTTTGTGGACAACCACCATGACTGGTGAGTTTAAGGGGGTATGGAGCCTCTGATTGGGTGAGACAGAAGCTATGGGGAAATGGATTATGTGAGCAAGTGTGGGCAAAAGGACAGTGTGCTTAATTGATGGCCTTGCAGATGTATGGATGGATTGATGATTCAGCAGATTGACTGACGGATGGATGGATGGATGGATGGATGGATGGATGGATGGAAAAATAGATGGATGAACAGATGGTGTGGTGAATAGATGATTTTCTAAAAAGGATGACACTGATGCTGCATTTCTCTGTTGATATGCAGGTTCCGTTTTAGTGGCCGTATCCTGGGCTTGGCCCTCATCCATCAGTACCTTTTGGACGCTTTCTTCACCCGACCCTTCTACAAGGGGCTGCTGCGCATGTGAGCACAAAAGCACAGAGCCCTGAGACATTTGAATTGCTTTTGAAACATAAAATGTGTAACATACAGAAGAGCAGTTTTGAGCTTATTTTATTCCTACTGTCTATAAACTAACACATCATGCTTAGAGTGTGAATGAAATTCACAATACTGTAAGTAATTAAGTAGTAAACAGAAATACTTAAAATAAATTAAGAAGAATTCTATGCTGGTCCACATCACTGGAGACAGTGAACAGTAGTGTTTCCCTATTGGTGCATTGTATATCCAATGAGCAAACAGGAAGTAATGACACTGTTTCAAATCTGACCTCTCTTTAGCCCCTGTGATCTCAGCGATCTGGAATTCTTAGATGAGGAGTTTCACCAGAGCCTGCAGTGGATGAAGGACAACGACATCGAGGACACTCTGGACCTCACTTTCACAGTCAACGAGGAAGTGTTTGGACAGGTCAGATGGGAGGCGTAACACATAGTATGCAACATGTGTCTTTTCGTCTCATGGACTTTAATCAAGCTTTGCCCCCTAGCTACTTTGTTGCTATGACCATAACACGTCAGACAGCCAAAGTGCATCTGTATATATTCAGGCTGTGTATTGCTTTTGTGGTGCAGTCTGCATTATTTCCCATTATTATATTGCTTTTGTGGTGCAGTCTGCATTATTTCACATGATTATAAAATGGTAGGCATCATATCCCATTATTATCCTATAGTCTGCATTACATCACATTTGTGTGCCTCGTGCCTGTTTGTCATTTCCCACCACAGATCACGGAGCGCGAGCTGAAGCCTGGTGGTTCCAGTATCACCGTGTCTGAGAAGAACAAGAAAGAGTACATCGAGCGCATGGTGAAGTGGCGCATCGAGAGAGGCGTGGCCCAGCAGACAGAGAGTCTTGTGCGAGGCTTTTACGAGGTACCAGTGATGGCTTCATCACAAACACAAAATCTGAATACGTTAGAAAGAGTGAATGAAATAGTTGAAAATGATCATCTATCAAACAGAAATTTAGCTGGCAGTT
This sequence comes from Sardinella tawilis, assembly GCA_030264315.1. Taxonomy (NCBI): domain Eukaryota; kingdom Metazoa; phylum Chordata; class Actinopteri; order Clupeiformes; family Clupeidae; genus Sardinella; species Sardinella tawilis. Next base: position 4,778,739 of record JASCQY010000071.1, read on the forward strand.
TGGCCTGCCGGGGTATGGAGGAATCAGACTAGCCTAGCAAAGTGCTAATCATTATTTCTGTGCACCAGGTGGTGGACGTGCGACTGGTGTCTGTGTTTGATGCGCGGGAGCTGGAGTTGGTTATCGCTGGTACTGCGGAGATCGACCTTGCCGACTGGAGGAGCCACACCGAATACAGAGGAGGTGCGAAGGCAGGGGGAGGCAACACTGCCTGCCTTTAAAATGCTTGTCAGGGATTGCAGCCGCTATGAACAGCTGATGTGGTGGAGAGAGTGGGGGGAAAAAAGTATTCTCAGAAAGTGTTGCATCATTTAGCCATGGTGAAGCATCCCTTTCTCTCTCTGTCTCCCTCTCTCTCTCTCTGTTGCTGTCATGCTTCCTTCGCTTGCTTGCCCATTCCCTCTGTCTTTTCTCTCTCTCTTTTTCCCCTCAGGTTACCATGACAACCACATTGTGATCCGCTGGTTCTGGGCTGCAGTGGAGAGGTTCAATAATGAGCAGAGACTACGACTGCTGCAGGTATTGCACACACACACACACACACACACACACACACACACACACACACACACACATATACATGCGCACACACACACACACACACACATACACACACATAAACATGTACATACAATACATATGTAAACATAAAAGTGGCTTTTACTTTTCCTAGCCATTCCAATGCAGCATTTGAAAGTCCTAGTACCTCAGCTACTATCGTCTTATAGCAAATCATGTAGCTGAGTTCTTTTATAATGAATACCACGGTAAACACACCAGATTCTCAAGGCTCTGTATTGTAACAGACTGCATTACAGCACAAGCTTACGTAACGTACGTGTGTGTATGTGCTTGTGGGCGCTTGCGTGTGTGTGTGTGTGTGTGTGTGTGTGTGTGTAGTTTGTAACAGGCACATCAAGTATTCCATATGAAGGGTTCGCCTCTCTGAGGGGGAGCAATGGGCCACGCCGTTTCTGTGTGGAGAAGTGGGGCAAGGTCACTTCGCTCCCAAGGTACTGTCCCTCTTCTTGACACTGCTCATCACTGTTGTTTAGTCTTAAGCACCAGATTATTACTCCCAGGGCTCTCATCGAAACGACAAGCAAAGGGCAAACTCACTCGATGAGCACAGCGTCTAACGCATGAACTAAAGCAGTCATACGAGTGTATGGGAGCATTGAGCTGAGCTGACCCACCAATGCTTGCTTAGGGTAGCTGCAGTTAGATGCAGTTCACTACTAAATAACACTCCTTTGATATACTCAAATATATTTGTTTGGTTGGGTATGTGTGAATATTTGTGTTTTTTTTTTATTCTGTGTGTGTGTGTGTGTGTGTGTGTGTGTGTGTGTGTGTGTGTGTGTGTGTGTGTGTATGTGTGTGTTCTCATAGGGCGCACACCTGCTTTAACCGCCTGGATCTGCCACCATACCCGTGCTTCTCCATGCTGTATGAGAAGATGCTCACAGCCGTGGAGGAGACTAGTACCTTTGGCCTGGAGTAACACCACAACCCATCGCCTCCCTCCACGACAAGCTTGTTTCTCCACTCTTCTTGAGTCACTGCGTGATACCTCCAAGCCCCCTGCTCTTATCTTTACCCCTAGTGCCCTAGTACTCTCCCTGCCTTCAATCTATGGCCTTGGTTACTTCACTGTTGCAAAAGTGGAAAAAAAAACTGTCTTTACCAGATTCATGCCCTGAAAAAAAACACCACCACTACACACTGGAATGATCTCATGTGGACTTAACTAATGTCATATCTGGACACTGTTTATTGTGAAGCAATTGATGCTTGATGTGCACACACACAAACACACACACACACACACATACACACACACAAACACACACACATGTACATACACACACACACACACACACACACACACACACACACACACACACACACACACAATCCTAACAAGAATGTAGAAAACATGATTATTGTATGAACCTCTAATGCTTTATGTGGTATAAAAGAGGAGAAATTGGCTCAATTTTAAATACTTGAGACCAATGACTTGACCGAGACAGAACAAGAGTAGGAAAACACCCATAGGAGAGTACCAAAAAGACAGATTTCATACAGCATCATGTGATTCATTAGAAAGAACAAGGGGAATTTGAAGGGAAAATTAAGAGGGGTGCATCTGTTATGGATAAAAGTTGTAACTGGTTTAATACTGTATATTCGACACTCCATATATTTGACAAATATGAACAGGCAACTATTCAGAGCTGTCTTTGAATTCCACTACTATGGGAATGTAAGATGTAAACCTACACAAATAAATAGCTGTGTCCCAAACTACTGAAGATAATGACCATGTGACTCTAGTCTAGTCAGACGCACAGGGAGGACCTCAAGAGACTGCCCTGCTGTAACCACAATGCAGGAAGCTATGACACTTTCAGGGGCATGGACTGAGGAGTGTGATCAAGCCAGCCAATTCCCAGTTAATGTCAGACTATGTCTCCTCAGTCACATTGGCCTCTGGTGCAGGTGCAGTGAAGCATGGTAGTGAGCAGATTATGACATGCCATTTCTACTGCATATCTAGTAATGGAATGATTGAGTACAAGAGTGCATTGTTGTTTGCATGCTCCTCCCTTCGTAAATCTGTGGGCCTCGGGCGCATTCACGGCATGCAGGCCTACGTGCACTTGGTTGTATTGTCTTTGGTTTGTCACCCTAGTAGTTGTGGCCTTAGCGGAAAACTAAAATAGTGCCAAAAACAGCTCTCCAGCAGCTCTGCCGGTCAACTGAGTCCATTTAGGTGCAGTTTGTTTGTTTGTATGACCCCACTGCTCACCACACTCACACACACTCTTTCTCACACATGCGCGCTCGCGCGCACACACACACACACACATATATATATATACATATGTACTGTACACACACACACACACACACACACACACACACATGAAGATGCACACATTCAATATCACACACTCATAAGACACTAAAACAAGTTTGGCTACAATAACCAATTCAGCTAGATCTGAACTCTTCTTGCATACAGATCGGATGCAGATCAGTAACAATCAAAAGAAAAAGAAGAAAAAAAGCCCCACTTCTCTGTATATCCAAACCTGGCTCAATAATTCTGCATGCGGGGTCCGCATAGTAACTCTGTGCAAAGTCTGACCCTTAGATGGTGTCGTGTTATAGCTTGATATTGCATGCTGGAATAGTGCAACAACAACTGACCAAATTAGCTTTTTTTGCATGAGGAATTCACTGTAAAGGTGGATGTAACGGGGATGAAAATGTGTCTGTTTCACTTTCACGTGTCCACATGTTTTTGTTGTGTTATTTTTGTTCCATCTACTAGTTGATTTGTGTAGGTTGGAATTCACAGGTCACAGGTCATGGCTCATCTCAAAAGCGTGTTAGGGCAAGCACTTGACAAGCAAGGGAGAATTTGAAAGACTTTCTGTATTATCCATGTGTGTCCATATCTGTATATAGTTGTATGATACATATGTCTGTCCCGTCCTGTGTCGAAATTATATTTTGCACTGAATGTAGCAAACTGTTTGGGGCAAAGAGTCTAATTGTTGTTTGTCTGTCTGAGTCCATCTTTCACCTTTCCTCAACGCTATGTTAAAAAAAATATAGCTCAACTCTCTCACTTTTGTTGTGATAACTGCACATGATGGAACATATAGCCTACTGTGCTGAGAATGTTTAACTGCACTGCTCCATAAGCCAATGGAAACTTCTTTTTTTTTTTCTTAAATAAGTGGTTGTACAATTTACAATCATGCTTTTCTCTCAGCTAGGTTGTCATTAGTGTTGGAAGAGACAGATACACATTTAGCCTGCCAAGAAGTCAAGCAAAAAAAATCAGGAACATAACAGTCAAGATAGAAAGTAAATAGAAAGACTAAAATTCAAGTTAACTATTAAAGAATGTTTATCGATTCACTATTTCCTTACTGGACATTATCCAACCAGCCACATGCCTATAAAGATTAGGCCCTCTCTTGTGGTACAGTGGTGCAGAATGTTTATGTATTCACAATTTTCACACCGCATTTCTCCTTTAAGAAACACAACTAAAGTGCCTCGAAAATATTGAGTTGCCACTACAGCAAGTGTCTTTCAAGAATATGGCAAAGCATTTTAAGTGTACTTAAAACTTACTATCAATATATTAAGTGTATGGATTCCAAAATAGGTTACACTCAGGCCATAGAAAATAGATAGACATAGAAAAGCACTTTTTTGAACGTAAGAACACTTAAAAAGTGAAATTTTCCACATCTTTTCCACCTGGAATATCGGAGTTAACATTACCAGGCGTTCTTGAAAGATTTGCCCTACTAACATTGATTGGGCAGAACCATATCATTAAGAGTCATACCAATTAGACAAAATCTTCTTGGTATGTATTTTGATAATATAGCCCACTTCAGAGGCCTTTTATTTTTTCCCTGGAATCCCATGAAGTCGGCATTACTGCCCAGTCCAGCAAGTTCGGACAGTTGCGCCTAGAGGGCGTGCTACAGTTTGGCTACAAGTGCTTACTGCTAGGATGAATGGCTACTTTTAATCGAAACTGGGTGACGTATACAGTGTATCTGAAATGTTGGCCACCGGCTTGGCTTTTCAAAAGTGCCCAGGGGGATAATATCGGCGGGAGTGGAACACTGTACCCACCAGTGGTCAGTGTGAATAAGACAAAGGTGGTCAACTCCACAAGTCGCAACTTTACCCGTTGTTCAGAATAGCACGATTTGAAGTACTCCGTTTATCTTTTTATCGTCTTTTAAGCCGTTCACGTTAGGGAGCTATCGCGACGGTCGGACACGACTGAAAAGCTAGTAACGTTAACCGACGTTAACTTGTCCGGTAGGTGTGTGTTTTTGAGGAGTGGCGCACCGCACCAAGGAAGAAGGATGTCGCCTCTGTTGAAAACAATGACTCGTCGAATGATTTCCTCTCTATCAAACTACTTTCTGGATATATAACGTGAAGGTTAGCCGTCTCGAAGGGTCGGTGTGTAAAGTTGCGTTAGCTAACAAGGCTAATCAGCTTGTTGTCCTAGTTAGTGCACCTTGTTTTACATTATTCTCCAAGACTGTCAGCTAGGATTGTACCCTAGCATGCATACGTTATTCATAGGAAATGTTAATACATCCACGAACTTTTTTTCAACTTTAACATCACAAACTGGGGAACCTGTTCATACAGAGTCTTGTACAGGTAGGTAATTTCAACTTTATTTTGCCCAATACTTTTTGAAGACTTTCCAAGCTAGCTCGCGAGCTCATTGTTACAGGTGTCAAGTGGTAGAGAAGGCTACTCTCTTTACTAATTGTCTCTTTTACTTTTTACTTAAATGTTTGTCGCTAATCATCTTAAGCAGCGATTGGACAGTTTATTTCAGTTACTGATGTGTTGACTTGGTAAGGACGTAACAGTCTCAATTTGATCTAAAGGTGGACTGAACAAAAACTGAAGCGGAAGAAGTTGCCTGGAAAAAATGTCTAGAAGACGGCTAGATAGCCGCAGCTCTGCCCCAGGACTGCTGGGTGACATAAGTACACACATACTGACAGACCCCTTGGAGAGCTTGTATGAAATCACAGGGGAGTTGGGCAGGTAGGTCATCATGCACTTAATGTACGTGTGAAGTTTCCATTAAGTGTTGTTTTCATACTTGGTTTGGACGCAGCACCCTTCGGACAAGTAAAGAGATAAGAAAGCGGTTTTATGCAGTCTCAAAGGAATGATTAACCATATTGTACTCAGATCATGAGAATGCCCGTCACGACTGGCAGCAAAAATACCATAATCACCCTTGAAATAACTGACAGGACCGTGGGTAAAGCACCGCGTTTTGGCGTGTTTATTTCAATGTTTGGTTCTGACGTGTAGCCTATGTTTGGAGAACCACTGGCCTTGTGAGGACTTTTGATATTATTTAAACCTATTGCTGCTACCAAGCTATATATCATATATGATGAGACAGTTAGATATTTCAGTCTGTGTTTATTTAAAACCCCTCTACCCCTCCCCCCCTCTAACACACACACAAACACACCACCACCACCCATACTCGTTCTGGGTAAGAGGAAGGAAATCCAGACATGTGGGAACCACAGTGCTTGCACTAAGACAGAGGAAGTGACCCTGGTCACTTCTCTATTCTGTGAGTTTAACCTGGTTCCATTTGATTGAGAGCAAACAAATTTTGCCATTTTAGGACTGGCAGTGAGGATTCTCATCAGCTCTGATGTTAATGCAGTGTGCTTGGTGGCAACAAGGGGGTGGGGGTATAAAAGAGAGAGAGAGAGTGTGTGTGTTTTCATGCATACATTAGCTCTACCATAAGCCTGTCTGATTAACTTTCTGCCTTTTTTTTTAAACTGCATTGGCCTTTGCCACTTCTCAAACAGGAAGCTCATTTCACAGCCCGTTTACAATGCAAACACTGAAGCTCATGAAACAAAAGAGGGTCTACAAGCAGCATATGCTGTGTGGCAGCTACACTTGGTAGATGCAATTTTCCCGTGTTTGCTTGGGAGCATTTCAAAACAAAGGGACATGACGGTTGTTAGGGGAGCATCATGCATGTCCCTGACACTTCTCAAAAACACAACAAGAAACAAAGCATATGGATGTGTTTTAGAGAAATAATCTCACTCATGGTCAAACCAGATGATTTTATCATCTGAAACATGTCCAGGGGGTGAATGAGATCATCCGTGTTGCAGATGGGTTGTTTTCTGTCAGAGCTGTTACAGAAATGAGAGCCCCCATTGAGAGATTTGGCTTAAGGAACTATCTATCACGCCTCATGGGCATGCAAGCTATCTGCCATGAGTACAAATGACTTGGAATGAGTCATCAACCAACGATAAAATCTCAGAAAAAGCCCTGTGAGTCTCGGATGTAACTGTAGATCAGCTGCATTAGTTTAGTCATGTGTGTCAAGGAGAGTGCAAGAAATCGATCACTTTCTTTGTCTCTATTAGACAAAGAAAATATAAAATAAAAATACAAAAATGTGTTTTGTCCATCTGCATAAACACTGCTTGCTTATTATGTGTTGTCTACTTCAAAGAATTCTGTTCAAAGCGTCAGCAACAGGAGAAGACCAAGAGATTTGGATGTAGCTCAATCAGGAACAAAGCAAAAGCGTCTGTCTCCAAGGATGGACAGGTCGCTAAGCGCAGGTGCCTGGGACAAGCAGATTATATGTCCAGGATATCAATATTAAAAACCGGACAGACAACCCAGAGATGGTTAGAAAATGAGAGTGTGTGTTGGAAGAGAACATAATATTTCCAGGACAATGAAAATCACATTGTGTGATTGACCACTAGAACAAGCATGCCCAGTCTACGAGCTACTGTAATGGAATTATGACATATTATGACATATTCACTCTGTTAATTCCCTCTTTTCTTTCCTACTTCCTTTCCTTTTCTTCTCTTCTTTTCTCTTTCTGTCACATTTTCTTTTTTTTTTATTTCGGCCTTGCGTATCAGGGGCAAATTTGCTGTGGTGAAGCAGTGCGTGGAGAAGGCCACGGGCAAAGTGTTCGCCGCCAAAGTCTTGAAGAAGCGCCGGCGTGGGCGAGACTGCCGGGCGGAGGTGGTGCACGAGATGGCCGTGCTGGAGGTGGCGCGCAACAACCCACGCGTGGTGAACCTGCACGCTGCCTACGAGACGGACCACGACATCGTTCTGCTGCTCGAGTAGTAAGTAGACCGGGAGCATGATGGGGCAGACAAGGAAGGAAGTCCAGACTCATTGTCAGGAGAGCTTGAGGAAACTGATGTTTAAAGGGCTTTGCTCTGCTCGGGAGGCCAATCAACTTGGAAAGCCTAAATACCATTGTTGCTGCTGACGTGCATTATAAAGCCAAGTTGGTGTTACAGCATTGCAAGTGCTGATGCTTTCTTTTTTTCCCCCTCCAAGCTGTGTGTGACATGCCTAGGCATGTTGGAGAAGCCTAATCTCTATTAGACAGAAGAATGAGAGACTGTCATTGTGTGTGCTGCTCAATGTCTGTCTTGTCTTTTCTTCCAACGCTTAGTGCGGCAGGTGGGGAGATATTTGACCACTGCGTGTCTGAGGAGCTGCTACCAGAGAGCCAGATCACGCGTCTCATCAGACAGACACTGGAGGGAGTTCATCTCCTGCACCACAATGGCGTTGTGCACTTAGATCTCAAGGTTAGCTCAGAACTCACAAGATACACGCATGCACCTTCTCGAAAGCACATCTCCTCCTTCCTTGTATGTAAAACTGATATTCAAGCACATTTGCAGGAGGTCTAAAACAGGCATATGGATGTGATCATAGGTATCTCTTCCTCATGGGTCATGATGCATATTAGCAGAGCATTAGCAATAGCATTTTGGGTAACACTTTACTTGACGTTTTTGACATAAGAGTGATATGAGCCTGTCATAAACATGCGTCATGAACATGAATAACACTTTTTTTTTATGTTCATGACTGTTGTCATTAAGTGTCATTCGGTTTTTGTGATGTAAAGTTGACACCATTTGGAGTTCAGACATGACAAAAACCGAATGACAATAACAGTCATGAACATTTTTCAGTTTCATTACACATTCATGATGTGTCATGTCATGTTTATGACAGGTTAATGTCACACATGTCGGAAACCTCAAGTAAAAAGCAAAGTGTTACTGCATTTTGTGCAATTTGTTGTATTGTAATGTGACACCAACAGTTGTGACAGCAACAGCAACTTCTTTCTGGTTTCTTGAGTATAATTCTGAAAGTCATTCATAATCTTTTGCTTTCTCTTTCCCAGCCCCAGAACATTCTCTTGACTAGCCTGAATCCGCTGGGTGACATCAAGATTGTGGACTTTGGCCTGGCACGCAGGCTTGGCACATGTGGTGAACTTCGAGAGATCTTGGGCACTCCCGAGTATGTTGGTAAGACCGGTTCCTCTGTTGCAGGCTAAACATCATGCCAAAACATTAACTTTACCTGATTTTCTGGTGTAACTTTAAAGTAGTCATATAAGAAAGTAATATACAGTATACATGTACTAGCTTTTTTTTTTTACATTTAAAAAGTGCAGAGCAGTTGTTATGCTCGGATGGTTGTTAAATTTATATTACTGTAATCAGACAGTGAGGTTAGTTGATCTCTCTTGACAGCACCAGAGATCCTGAACTATGAACCCATCACAACAGCCACAGACCTCTGGTGAGTGTTTCTGTTCATGTCACAGTCGTAGACAGTGCCTACAGTCCACAGTCAGGGAAATGTCTCAGCTCATAGGAGTTGCTTGTGTCACAATTGAAAGTAAACATGTGTAGTGCTAGTTATCATTGTGCTCGTTGCATATACATTTCTCTTAACTCTGCCACATGTTTACATTTGAGCAGAAACTGTTTACATTATTCTCGACCTCTTTGTTATTTGACCTCTCTGTCTGTTTACATTTGTGTGGGTGTGTACCTGCATAATATTGTATGTGTGTGTGTGTGTGTGTCTGTGCATGTGTGTATGTCTCCACCTTAGGAGTGTTGGAGTCATTGCCTACATGCTGGTAACGGGCGAGTCCCCTTTTGCTGGGGATGACAAGCAGGAGACATTCCTGAATGTGTCGCAGGTGAACGTGGACTTCAGCCGCGAGTCCTTCTCAAGGGTGTCTGAGCTGGCCGTGGACTTCATCCGCAAGCTGCTGGTGAAAGCCCCTGAGTATGTGTCTTTCTCAGAGTGGCCATTTAGGCACGTCCATAGCGCCAATAAAAATACCAGGGCTGATAGTATTCAGGCACCATGCCTGATTCCAGGCGTAGCCTACCAGAGTGAACGCATAAAAAATGTGTTCACTCAGAGATATAACTGACTGACTGAGTGGATTACCTCACCCTCACAACACATGGGAGTTTTCTCATGACTCGTATAGTCTCTGTCTGTCTTAAAACCTTGACACCTGTTCTTTGTTTAACCTTATTTGCACTGCACCCATAGTTACATTAATGTGGTTGGTCACATACAGGCCTAGAACCGCAGTCATAAACTAAACTTCACTATAGGTTATCATAAATGGTCAGTCATAAATCTATTCACTTGTACTATCCATCATTAATTGCATGCCCATGTTTTCAATTTAATCCTAACGTGAAGTGAGAAAAATTTGTGGGGAGTTTTTCCATGTTCAATCGAACTTGAGAGGACTGTTTTTTTCCACCAAGGATTAAGTGCAATCCTGAATAAACTGTTGTTAATGTGGAATTCACCTGAGGACTTCACTTAATCCTTGTGTTGAAGCTTCTTCCATTCTGCAGATAAAGAATTGTGTTCTAGAGCCCTGTGGGACTCCAGAAGTTGAGTGTGAGTGTGCTGCTCTCACCTGTGCTGCTGTCTCTTTGCCCCCTGCAGAGATAGGCCAAGTGCAGCCGACTGTATGACCCATCCTTGGCTGTGGCAGCATTACCCTGGCATGGAGATTCTGCCCTCCACACCCCGCACCCCGCTAAGGAGCGGAGGTTGCAAGTGGACGGCACCGCCCGAAGACCCGGAGGACAAGGAGAACATCCAGGACTCGCCTCATGCCAAACGGTTCCGCTTTGAGGAGGACATGCCAACCTTTGGAGAACCTGACCACTGAGGAGCACAAAAGGGAGGCACTGGTGACGCCCGTGTACCCCTCTTTGTTTTTGTTTGTTTGTTTGTTTGTTTGTTTTTTTAATTAATTTAATTCTTGCTTCAGGGTTTGGGCTTCCCAATTTCTCCCAACAACAGCGCTTTAAGCCACCGCTGTTGCTGTTGGCAAAACCACCTTGGGTCACCATGCAAAATGGTTTAGCATAGCATCCAATGAGTTGCAGCTGTGTGACTTGTGCAACATGGCACTGAAGTCGTTGATCGTCTCACGATTGGATAAGCTTTGATGCGTGCAGTCACAATGAACTGTACATTTTAATTTCAAACCTCCAACTGAATTTTTACCCCTCTTATGAGGCTTGGAAGATCAGTTTTCGAATGTCTTGGAGGGAATCTTTGCAGTACTGCCTACGCAATATCATCTTAACCAATCATTTGAGATGATTGTTATTTTTCTTATGTTTTGAAACCGTCGCTTCCAAGCATATACCAAGTTTTAAAGACATTTCTTCATTGTTAATAGTCCCTTAAATTATACTGAAAATTGTATTTTTCTACCCTATAAGTGAACCAAACAAATATTTTATGCATTTCATTTTTGTACATAAAATTTATAAGGACCAGAATACAGAGCTATGTCCTTCAAAACTATTTCTCCTAAATACACGTCACCCTTTATAGACGGGTAAAGTCACCCAGAGGTCACTTTTAGAGCTGGGCTTTTAGAAAATATCCCTTTGTTTGCTCACTGTGACCAGATGTAAAGTCCGTTGCGGGTGACCTGCAGCTTGGCAGTCTTGCTGACATGTTTTACTTCAGTCTCATCTGCTACAGTATGGAGACTTCAGGAACGTTCAGCTTGAAAAAGGGGACTGGCCTGTAGTTAGACTCAACTGAACATTCCTTTGGCAGAAGTGAAAGCGTGCATTTCGAGGTTTTATGCCGGAAAAAAAAAATTCCAGCCCATCCCAGGGCAATTTGATGGCCCCTCACAAAAACGTGACTCAGCACCACTCCCTGGATTACTCAATTATGTTCTTGAGATCAGCATGCCACTTCCTTTAAGTCAGTGACTTAGAATCTCGCAGAAGCACTTAACTGTTCAGTATCCCTTATTTACAAAAGGGAAATATCTATTTGTGTATCATGCAGCGTGGAAACTTCGGTCACTTCTTGTGCATTATAAGGACGGTAGGAGGACGGCACAACACATATTGAAATTTGCTATTAAGAATAAACCTCAGGAAAGGGAAGCCCTGTACAATGAAACCTTTGCCAGTTAGCCTATTGATATCCCTCAGCCCTCCCCATTATTTAACCCCATACAAGTCTGCCTTATGCTGTATGCACTCAGTATTTCCTCCCTGTACTGTACTTTGGCATCTGTGAACTTTTCTTACAAATGTAATAGCATAGAACATCTCATTGTTTTAAAATGTTCTATTCTTTTATCTGTCATTCCGAGCCTTCTTATCTCAGGGTAAACCAATGACTGGGTGGATCTCTGCTTTCTGCCAGTCAGCTGTGTGCCTCTTTATGCTTGCTCTGAGTTGTAGGGATTCCTCGCAATAAGTTATGCAATTTATATTTATGTGGGAATTATATTCTTGTTCTATCGTGATACAAGTGTGTATATCATGCAATAATATGAGAGTAACTTAATTAGAGAGGTGTATAACTGGTCATTACTTGCACTAGATGGACTGTGTTAACATAACGAAAGCTTTGAGTGCGGAAGGTAGGGGGTGAAATTGAGTTGCATGGAGAAGATTGTCAAGGTACGTTTGAATATATAAAGTGAAGTATTGTCATTTTGCGAAGGCAATATGGTTTGAGAACGTTTGAAACTGCAGATCTATGTAGTGTGGAGTGTCAGGATGGCTAGAAATGTGTAGGGACCGCTGCAAGAGTGCACAGCGTTGTGTGAGAAATGAGAGATTGTGTATTGTGAGAGAATAAATATAAAAGAACGCTATAGAGATTGCAAGTTGTAATGAAGTTAGTGAAAGTAAAGGCAAGAGAAGATTTTATTGGTTTAAAGTATTTATCAGGTAACATTCCAAATGGCACCCTTTCATTCTAAAGGGAAGTAACCAGTTTCGGGGCAAGGAAATACTGGTCGGAGTGGGACCAATAAAGTATTAAGTAAGGGAGAGCTTTCTTTTATACAACTCAGCATGCAATGCTGCTGCATACTGATGGACTGCATTTCAGAACTGGAAAAGAGACTGTAAACTCAGTAAGGCCGTATGCCAAGCGGTTCTCTATCTTCAGGGAGGTGTGAAGAGCTGACTTGTTTGCTCTCTGTAGTCACTCCCAGGGTCTCCTAGCGATGGCACCGGCTGTCACACACAAGTGGAGCCTTTGTCCTAAAGACGGGGTGTCTCCTGTTACGGCTATGCTCTCACTGTATGCTGTCATTTTAAGGGAACCAGAGTCCGTGTCTGTGTCCTGGGAGATGGCGTCAGCGAAAGGCTCACAGGCTGTGGAGTGTGGTGTGGTGTTCAAGAGTGAAATCTTAAACCCAGAGAGAGCGTCTGTATAAATTCACCGAGTCTATGGAGAACCACTGCTGTGATTATACTGCAGTGGGTTTTGTTGTAGCTTGGTGCATTGCTGGAGTTCTGGTCATTTTACTTGTAAGCTTAGGATTGGTTTTCTGTTGTAGTGATTTATGGTCAGTATAACTTTCCTTTTAGATGTTAGTTGGCAAACTGCACAGAACTGTTTTTGTTATTGTTTGCTTTCTTTCTTGAATTTTATAGCTTTTGTTATTCATGTACACATACAGAGATTTACATATTTAATTGATTTGTAAAATATTGATTACACAGACCCTACTCTAATGAGTCTAATGTAGGTCATAATGAAAATATATGGATGTGGATTTTCAGACAAAGTGCCATGGTTTGATGTGTACACATGTAAAAGAAAGCTTGTATTCTTTACAAATAAACCGGAGCAGTGTACTTTCTAATATGTTAGTATTGCTTCTTTGACTTTGGGGTGTACTGCAGTTATTTCTTAGCCTGGCTAAATCTCAAGTGTACCTACCTCACCTATACATTTTCTCGTACAGGATTTCAGGTTTCGTTTGTCCAAAAGTTCGCACATTGTCTTGCCATCTCTCCATGTTGTGTGATTGGTTCCCAAATTCATGCGAAAATTTTGGCCATGGTCTCCAGGCTGCCGTGCAGTTCGGAACGAGCGTGCAAGGCAGAATGAGTATTCCCAGGCTAGTTATTTCTATCAATTGCACACATTCCCACTTTGCTTTGCTTTGGGTGACAGTGACCTAAATGTAAGCCGTGCATGTTTTTTTTTTACCTATATATTGGGGTCAGTTTACAAACGTTTTCTTACATTTAGTTAACATACAAAATCTCTCACATTACATGTACCTAAGTAGTGTTCTGATTTACATTCTTTATTGTATAGGGAAGCATAAAGAATAAATATGGAATGGACCTGAAGCACATGGTACATTCAACATACTGTAGGCTTTTTTCCACAAGGGCTCAGAGGTATTGGAATCATTCACATATACAATATATGTTATATGTTACTAGTGCAGTAAGCTTTTGTGCTGGCAATGTTAGGGGCAGAATACCCCAGTAATGCAAATCATGGAGAGAGATTAAACTTCACTCAAAACAGATAGAGTATAATGAGCTAGAATCACACTGGAAGTGGTGGTAACTTAGTACAAAGTTACATGCCAGATGATCCCTCTGCTACAATGAAGGGGGGTCATGTGATTAAACATGGGGGGAGGGGGCAAATAGATCAACTGTAATACTTCTGCCCATCAGAACTTTTGAACTGTTAGCTTTGCCATAACCATGCGAATGGAAAGCAAAACGATGATGCAAAATGCATGTTTTCAAGCAATATTACTAGGCTAGTGCTGTTGTTTGGGTACTACCGATTTGAATTGATAATGAGCAAATTTGTTGTCTGGAGTACTTAATTTACTGCCAGGCAATTTACCATGATTCACCAATCTGCAGACATGTACATTTTGTGGTTGTCCAGCAACACTGCTCAAAAGGTTCATCACCTTTCAACTTTACATAACCTCTTTAACTGGGCGGCACTCTCAACACCATTTGAACAATTCTCAAATCGGAACCTTAACAATGTACACATACATTTTTAAGACTTAAGTAACACCATTTGATCTATTTTTAGGATTATCAACATTGTGATGTGGACCGGAGAAATGATCATTTACATTCATGAATGTCATCAACTTGGAAAGATTAAAGAAATATCAGGTAAAATAGTACACAGGTCACTCATAAGCGTATTCTAACTGAATATACAAAAGCTTTACAGGTAAAGAAACAGTGATCATAAATCAGAAACTGTTACACTTGTTCTCCATATCTCTGTGCAAATCATGAAGCCCTTACTGTATATTTGACAGAATGAGGTATTTTCTTCCTTTTGCTGCGAACACATGCTTCATTCAAGCTCGTTGCCTCTTTACATACGTCTTCAAGATCACACTTAGTGATAAGCAATTAATTGAGGCCAAGGTGAGCAAAGAGGCGTCTAGCGCTGCGTACTGCACGTACTGATGCACCAAGCATGACATACTGATCAGAATCTGCCCGTCAAACTTCAAGCACAATGTGCATCGGGGTGACTCGCTGTCCAGGTCTGTGCTTTTGGTTTCTTCACATTCCAGCCTCAGAATTCTTGGATGACGCGGAAGTGGTTGTCGATAGACGCTGGCTCATCCTCAAAGTGCAACTTCTGAGTGAGTTGTGCTCCAAGCTCCTCTAGCGTGTGTGTGAAGCGCTTGTGTTCATGGCCTACCCAGGCCCGCATTGGGTCACGCACCTCATAGGGTGTGACATGGGCATGGAGGGCCACCCCACTCCTTGCCAACTCTGCCAGTGCCCTTTTGTCCGTGACCCAGGTTTCACTGCCACCTGGATGGCCCCCATCCAACCAGTACATGTCTGTTACACGCTCCAAAAAGGGTGCAAGTTCTGGGTCTGTCCTTGCCCCTGGCAGTTCGTAGACCATCTGGTTCAGCACTACACAGCCCTTGCTGAAGCCCACAATAATGAGAGAGAAGTCAGGTGGAAGAGACATGGAGCTACCAAGGGGGGGCAAAGGATCTGGAAGATTGGCACGTTCCATTCCATGGCCAAGCAAGGCTCTCAGATGGCGCAGAGCTCCATAGTCAGGGGAATGCTCAGGAGCACCAAACAAGTTGCTCTCCACAAAATTCTGGTAGCTGCTAAACTTGTGGAGATACATTTGTGATGCACGGACTATCCAGATATGGTGGCTGGAGAAGCGGCGCCCCAAGATCAGGGCCACCCTCTCAAGACTCCAATTCTGCCATGGCACAGCGTCTGCGTGCAACGCCATTTCTTGCTGAAAATTCTATAACAGGACAAGAGAAAGCAGGGAAAATGTTACATTAAATTTAAGTATGAATGGTTGTAAGTTAGTCTATACACAACATCCACAAGGTCAATTTCGATGTTAGTTGCTCAGTGAATGTCCACTTCCATTTTATTGTGCTGTTACAAGCAGCACAACAATTCTCCAGCCATAATTTCTGTCGTAGACTCAAACCTATTTATATTAGTTGTTGATGTAAATTAGTACATGTTACATAACCTTATAAAACAGACATTAGGGTAATGATAGGGTAATGGCGAATTTGACACCAAGGCGGCACTTATTCAAATTCACTTGGCTAGTACTGCCTGCTAGCAAGGTGCGTTAACTTAGCATTTTCAGCAAATCCCTCTCGACTGATAGCAGCTGCACTAATTTGGACACACTTAAATATAAGCTCTAACAAAAATCTAAATCGTATCTTGTACAATTTTCTATATTGTTGTAGCATGGCTGAGCACAGCCACTATGTGATACATTTCCCTAGCCAACATGAGCTCATACGCTTGTAAGAAGTCAGCCAACAGGTCCATATCGAAAACGTCATTAGCTGGTACCACAACAGGCTAGAACTTTCCTTGTACCAGAACAAGCAACATTTTTCTAACCACACCAGAAGTGGCTTAATTCGCAAATTCATTAACACATTAGAGAATTAAAATAAGAAATGTATATAAAGACTAGGCAAACTATCGCTAAATTAAAATGTACAAGATGCTATTAATGCAGTCCGACAGCACACAGAGTTGTCATTTTTCTCGGCCCAACATGTTACTAACTTCAGTAGCCTACAGTACTTCTAGTCCGAGTGTAGAGATGAGATGATGCAGCTGACCTGTATATCCCCAGGAAAGAAGACAACGTGGGCATTGCCACTCCCCGCCATCTCGGAGCTGCTGCACCGACGCACAGATCCAGTTGATGGGCTATGCAGTAACAGATCATTCACTCGGTGCTGCTCATATCCTGGGACGGTGGTCAGTCTCAGCAGCCGAGGAGGGCTGTCTGGGCGTATACCGGCTGTATTCCCTGGTAGACAGAGCCCTGGTGCCTCCGATGATCCTGCTGCAGCACTCATTGCTCTCGCTACTGCAATTAATGTTAGCCTTTTAACAGTATGGATGCTAAACATGGGCTCTTGGTCACAACAGGATTAACGTTAACGTTACGTTACCTGTAAGTTTGACCAAGCTGTTCGACGCTTTGCAATCAATTCGCTGTAACTCGCGTTCACTATCTTGAAGCGATGATCTCAACAGAACAGTGGAATTGCTGTTAACGTGTGTTTTATCAGATCCGGCAGTTGCATGGACAGTGTTTACGCACGAGACGCATATTAATGTTTATCAAGAGATTTGTCATCCCTCCATTTTCTTGACTTTCTTTTTAACCACAAGGTAGCGATGTC
>JASCQY010000071.1:4844011-4846511 GCA_030264315.1 Sardinella tawilis
GTGTGTGTGTGTGTGTGTGTGTGTGTGTGTGTGTGTCTTTGTGTGTGTGTGTGTGTGTGTGTGTGTCTTTGTGTGTGGAGAAAAAAAAATGTGCAAAGAGAAAGTGAGGATCAGAGGGTGGAAAAAAGGCATGATAAGAGTGGAGGTGGGGGGGGAGAGGAGAGGAGGGAGCTCAGAGGGAACGAGTGAGAGAGAAAAAGAGCGGGAAAGAATGCAAAAGAGGGAGATAACAAGAAAGTGCTTAGGGAGGAAGGGAGCAATGATGTGAGAAGGAGAAATGATGGTGAGGAGTGCAGCCTGAAAGTTAAGTTAAGGCACCACACCTGAAATAAAGAAAGACGGGGAGTACGAGTAAGATGGATGGAGAGAGAAAAAAACGCAGAGACAGAGAGAGACATAGACACAACAGAAGGAGGAACAAGAAGCAGAAAAAGACAGAGTGATAGAGGGAACACAAGAAAAAGAAGAGAGAGAGAGAAAGAGAGACTAAGGCAAGGTGAAAAACACTATCCAGCACAATGGCGATCAATGCTCAGTCAATAAAGTGTCACTTTCTGCAGGCTAAGAATGGAGGACTCAGGCTGATGGGAGGGTTTGGGCGCGAGGCTGCGGAGACACTGGACGCTGCATTAGCGCTGTGTCTTGCCTTGTCGTGCCGCGCCGCCGTGCCGCGGCCGAGTGAGCTAGCTTGGCGTCTCGCCCCGACGACGCCGCACCACCACTTCTCCCCTTCTCCCCTTCTACGCCCTTCTCTGATTCACGCATTACTGAGCAGACAGGATGATGGGGGAAAGTAAAAACACTGAATGGTGTTTTACGGTATGTAGCCATGAAAGCTTTTGGGAACAGAGGGAAAACACACACACACACACACACACAAAAAAAAGCAGAGGAAGAAAAAGATGAAGCAGAGGAGAAGAGAGGAGAGGGGAGAGAGGAAAGAAAAGGAGAGGAAAGGAGAGGAGAGGAGAGGAGAGGAGAGAGGGAGGCTGAGAGGGGCAGAGAGAGTGCTAGTATCTACCAGGGGAAAAATCTGTGTTAGGTGTTTCTCACGGTAAATGATACAGGCTCTCTAGAGTACAACTAGCATTTCATACTGAATATAGAATCCTGCATTGTCCTATTTGAGTGAGAGCCAGATGTCTGTGTTCCTCAAATAGTTTGCTCAGTGGCACCCTTCGGTGTATCCACAAACACAAGAGCAGGTTCCCCCCGTATTTTCGGAGGGTCTTGCTGTCCGGCGATTTAGATTTCGGCAACAAATAGTAATTATCTCTGTGCTGCCGGGCAATAAATACGTCGGGGTGATTCTGCAGGACTGACCTCACACTGTTGTCTCAAACCCAAGCCCTCAATTAAGCTCTTCCCTCCTGCATAAGAGGCTCGTGACTCTGCTCGTTCGCCCCATCTGGGCGCAGTAGTGCCAGGCCCCTGCCAGGGAGACACGGGCACACATGGGGGAGGGGGGAAGGGGGCACGGGGATGGACGTGACTGCAGTGTGCCAGCACTGCCAGACATCGCTCCTTGCCAGGCATGTGTTTTTTTTGTTTTTTTTGTGTGTGTGTGTGTGTGTGTGTGTGTGTTTCTGTGTTTCGGTCTGTGTAATTTTGGCCCAAGCCTGTTAATCCTTTTGCGGCTGCATGGCCACTTTCCTCTAAACCCCCGGCCCCCTCTCTTTCCATCTCTTTCCACCCTCTCTCTCTCTCTCTCACACTCTCTCTCTCTCTCTCTCTCACTCTATCTCTCTCTCTATCTCTCTTTCTCCATTTTTCTCTCCTGTGAGATTTCAACCTGTTTCCATTGTGCTTGTTTGGGCAAATGGTTGCTCCCCGGGCCCCTTCCCCGGCTCAGGCCACTCCGTCGCCCCACACCCCCCACCCCCACCCCCACCTCCACCCCCACCCCACAGCCCCACTCAGAGAGGACTGAGAGAAGCAGAGGATGCGACAGCCAGGCGGGGGCCCTGCTGTAAACAACTGACCCTGTGTCACCCTTCGGAGTAGTGGGTGGATGGGGGACAGAGTGCCGCAAACGTGGCTGATTAATTATTAAAACCTCTCGCTTCATGAGTCACAAGTCACCGTTCCGCAGCTCCGCAAAAAAAAACGTTTGATGCTTCAGTTATTTAACAAGTATTCACAATCAAGGGACTGTTAATTCATCATTTATCACATTTGTGCCTCGCTTGGTGAAATATGCTTTCAAAAACAAAAGCTGTGTGATTGTGTAACTGCTGATGTCATGGGCTGCCTTGTCAACATTTATCAAGCTCATTGTTTCCTTGTGTGTGCACGTATCGCAACACAATTCCAGTTTAGCTCTGAGCACTGGCAGCTAGCTGGATGAAGCTATCACAAAGTGATAGCAAACAGAACAGAGCCGACTGCTCTTGCCTCATGTTTTCCCCTCGTATTGCGTCAAAGGAACTTTCCCCCCGCTAAGGGGACACAGAGGAACTGTCGCCCAGGGAGGCATGCCAAGATTAGATTATGCCTCTTC
>JASCQY010000071.1:4917950-4936456 GCA_030264315.1 Sardinella tawilis
TGCACACATGTGTGTATGTGTGTTTGTGTGTGTGTGTACAGTATGTGTGAGCGTGTGTGTGTGTGTGTGTGTGTGTGCTTGTGAGTGATTGAGTTTGGGAACAGCATCCAGAGCAACGAGGGCAAGAAGAACAGAGAGACAGTCATTGTTTTACCCCATCATACAACAACATGATCTATTCAATATGACACAGCGTACAAAGGTCATTGCATGTTTACATGCGCATTGCTTTTAATGCCGAGCAGTTTATCAAGCTCACTAATGTGGCCATTTAGCTCCAGCTTAAGGCACTGTAGTCACAGTATGAGAGGATTGAAGACATTGCAACATGCTAGCGTTGCATCATGTAGCGCTAGCATGGTGCAGCCCTTACTGAGATACACCCCCAGTCCTGGCGCCATTCGCACACAGATTTGCCCTCATTTTCATCATATTTACACCATTAAAGAGCAAATCAGTGCTGTGCTCTTGAAATAAATACCCGCTACCTGCTGATTATGGCCCTTGCGAGGTGTGGGGGGGGGACTCTCTCTGTACTGTTCCAACGAAGGTAATTTACTCGACTTGAGAAACGTGTAAGACGATGTCGGTTCAAGAATTTTCAGCATATAATGGCATGAATGCAGCAACTTTAAGTTTAACAACCTGCATCTCTTGTTCACACTGAATCTCATTAAAAAAGTTTCACACCAGATATGGTAATGTCAAGGGAAAAGGGGAACCATAAAGGAAATAGTATAACCTCCTGTCTTTCTGATATTTCTTTTTTTGTAGTTGTTTGACTTGACTACACTTGATGTGAGAAGGTATGAAGCGTAGCTCTGTTTTCCTGAGGTTGGAGAGAGTGGGTTGTTTGTGCAGATCTTGTTAGTCACTCCGCGGTATGGAGGGCACATGGAAAAGAGATCTGATTTACTTTGGCTGTTTGGAAAAACGTTGGGCTGTTGTTAACATTTGCAAGTCTGTTTACTGCTTATTTTAAGTGTCCATTGCTTAGAGCTGGTTTGCATGTTGACAAATAGTGTTGTCAGCGAATAGGTATTCAGTTGCTGTCATGGAATCAAGCTAAAAGCTATGCCGTCAGCCTATTTAAAACATTTCATTTGATGTATTCATGTATTTGGATGTTTACACATAAGTACAGATTTTCAACCTACCAAAAAATGCCCCTTAGTCACACACACACACACACACACACACACACACACTGAGAGAGAAAGTGAAGGGGGGAAAGAAATGGGGTGGACAGAGTATGATTTGTGAAACAGTTGATGAAAACTTACAAGACAGTTTGTGAATGGTGCTATTCCCAGTTCCACTCTTAAAGTAAACAGACACACATCGATTGATTCTGTTTCTCTTTTTAAAAAAAAAAAAAAAAAAAAAAAAAAGACCAGTGATGTTTTTTCTAGTCCAGTGGTAGTCAACAGCAGAAAAAGGGCGTCAGCTTGTTCAAGGACAGATTTTCTTGTGTTTTGAGAGAGTCCAGAAAGAGTATGAAAAGAAAGAAATCCCTTAAAGTAACTTTAACCTTAAAGCAAAGTACACGAGTGGCTATTAAAAAGTCTGCCCAAAGTGCTGACTGGGGTAGTCCATAAGCCCACCTAGCTGAGCAACATTTTGTTTTAATACGGCAATCAAACAAGTTACCACACCACAGTGAGGTGGAAACACAATAGGACACCTTACAGCAGCCTGTAAAATGTGGGTAAGACGTACAGTTCTATATAAGTATCTTATAACACCATTATAAACATTGAATAACAAACTGCTACATAAATGTTGACTTATAAAAAGTATCTGGCAAATTTTCAAGATGATAAAACATGTTTTTTTTTATTATAACATGCCAGAAACAAAAGCCCATGTGTAAACTCTTGGAGGTATGTAAGTTTCTGGGTTTATATCTTCCCGATCGTTAGCAGTGTAGTTTATCCCATCTTATGTAATTTTGCAAGTGCTAATAGCCTATTAACTCTTTCTAAACGCATGTATAACTTTTGAAACATGCAATTGAATGTTCTCATAAATTTGCTGTCAAACTCCCTGTGGGTTTGGACATGGGTATAAGCATTACCAATATATTATATGCAGTAAAGGGTAATACTAGAGAGAAATAAATGCTGGAACTGAAAAGAGGCACATTATTTAATGGAATGCATGAGAGGACATAGCGGAGAGGAATGATGACTGCAGACATCTGGATCTGACGGATCAGATTTTAGGAGGAAATGACACAAGGATCAACGATCAAAGGCAAGGCAGAATTGAGCCTTAACTGTCACTGTGGCAGTGGTTTTGTGCTTTCACAGTCATCATCATTGGTGTAACTACCCAAAGATCAAACACATGTAATTGCGCAATTGAAATTCTGAAATATATTCCCTGAAAGTGAAATAGATTATTGAAATACCTTGTTATAGAGTTTTACACATGTCATCCACATGAGCAAATGCTGGATGTTTGAATCTGATAAATATTGTACTGATAAAAAAAGGAACATTAAAAGAGCTATGTTTACGCCTCATGGAGTGTTGTTTTCACCCTGTATTTATTTCAGTGGAAACATGTTATTGAATGGGATATTCTAAGCTGGTTGAAGCTAGTTGAATGGCATATAAACCGTTGTGAATGTCTGCTTACTGTAGGTGTTTTTGACAAAGTGTCACATTCAGTTGCTGTTTCAAAGTCAAATCTTTTTGGGATGATTTATCCTAAAAGAATTACAGTAGTCCTAAGGCAAGGGCAGCCTCAAGGACTTGGTGCACCTTCCTCAGCAGGATGTGCAAACTGTATACAGCATCCACCCAATATCTTATACACACTGTCAAATCTAAACAAAGCAATTTAGTTTATACTTTATTGTATATAGGCTAGTATACATAAGAAACACAATGCCTATGACAAAGGGTACAGTATGCAACAAAAGCAGTCTGTGTCAAGAAACTCCTATTGGTTCTGAAACAAACCAATAGGAACAAAAGTTCAGTCAGGGAGTCACTATTATTGCCTTGCAGAAAATTCCAAATACAACTAGACTACCAACTAATCTCAGGCAAAGTCTACACTTGCTGTCATCAGTGTGCTAACTTATTTGCTTTTGAAACGCCCCCAATTAACAAGTCCTCCACCTCCACAGCTCATCAGGCTTCGAGTCTTGTACAGATAAGACAAACCAAAGAACGCATGCGACATATCAACTAAATGTGCTGATTAACTTGCTCTATCCCCCACACTGCTGCTCGGAATAATTTAAATTACGAATTAGATCCAATTAGGGCCACACCACAAAGAGCAACACTGTGTTTAGAAATAATAAGGTTGAGGCTGAATTCATTCTGACAGCTTGTGTCTCACTAGTAAATATTGTTAGTGACACATCGGCGACTGAATTTCGCAATGAGATGTTTTTTTTTTTCACTTATAAGGTTTTAGTTTTGTTGTATTCATGTGAAGTGTCCTAGGTTTCCGAACACTGTCTGTGGAGGCATTCTCACACAGTGTGGTCAACATAGAGCCCCGGGGTAAGGTTAGCCAGGAAGAGGTCAGTGTAATTGGTTCAAGCACCACAGTTTCAGCTCTGTGGCCAAAAAGCAGCCACTGAGTCTAATGCTGACTTATGGAGAGAGGTGTTGCAAGATATTGCAATACCTTGACTTTGGGGGTAGAACACCATGACTGACTTTTTGACTGAAGTTTCAACAGAAATGTCTGTCAGTATTTGACAAGCTTTTATTTTGTGTGTGTGTGTGTGTGTGTGTGTGTGTGTGTGTGTGTATGAGTGTGTAAAGTATGGGAATCTGCAGCGCCATATTAGCCAATTTTCTTTCTCACCACACACCTACCACAAGAATTAAAACAAGTTCTGCTGTTCTGTTAAAGGAGAAGTTTGGTGTGTTACCTGTTGTTTGAGATCACTGAATTCTGTCTGTAGGAAAAAGAACCCGAAAATTTGACGCAACATGATATAATAATATATAACATTAATAACAAACCAATTACTAATGTTAACTGAATGAGGCATAACATGAAAGTAAGTTACAACTGTATGCCCCATTCACTTCATGTTAGTTGCTGGTTCAGTATTTGGTGACTTCACTTGGTGACTTCAAACAACAGGGCTATTGACTGATTCATACCCAACTTCCCCCTTAGTCAGATTTGATCACATTTTTCAAACGTTTTAATGATTTCCAATGAAAATCCTAGTGAATTGTGAATTGAAGCCCATGGAGTACCCCAGTTTAAAGCTGTAAGGAAAAAGCTAGACCTAGATTTGGATGATGGCACACCAAAATACTTCAGTTTCTGAATTCCTCAATATATCCCAACCACTGTAAATATTGTTTTACTCTTGTGTGGCCTATTGTTTCTTGGAACATATATAATGTGCACACATGACATGCAATGATTAATGCATGTGTCAGATATGAATATACTGCATTATACTTTGACGTATAGGCCTACAAATGTTAGCATGGAACTCATGTGTACTAATAAATGCCATATTCTCTTGATTAAATTCAACACTACATCTTTGGCACTGATATCTGTTTCCTGTTCATATTGTTGAGAAATGCATCACCCCCCCCCCCCGGTAACCTAAAATAGGTAAACACATCTGATTCACACACACACACACATATCGCTCCCACTGGGATGAGAGCTCTGTGGCATAAGACTGGCACAGCTGAAATGCCACACAATGACAATAATGAGTCACCCCTTTAACACACACACACACACACACACACACATACACACAAACCTGACTCAATAATCACACCCACCCCTCAAATGACACAAACTTCAACTCTGAGACGTCACTTGGAGTTGAACAATTCACAGTTCACAGCTGAAGCTATACACCGAGATTGGAAGATGAACAAACTTTTTTGAGCATGCCATACACGCAACTAGATGTGTCAAGA
The DNA here is from genome assembly GCA_030264315.1 of Sardinella tawilis. Classification (NCBI taxonomy): domain Eukaryota; kingdom Metazoa; phylum Chordata; class Actinopteri; order Clupeiformes; family Clupeidae; genus Sardinella; species Sardinella tawilis. The sequence continues at coordinate 4,922,882 of JASCQY010000071.1, forward strand.
GATGAATGAAAGAATACGCTAATTATTTTAAGGCAGTGTGGGTAGTGTGAGGCTTTCTTATTCTTTTGGCAAACGGAACGAGCATAGTTCCGCCAAGGGACACGCCGAAGAGGGGAGTCTTGTGCGGATTGAGTTTATGTTGGCTGTCTCATTTGACCAACAGTGAGAATACTGTCTGGTTTATTAAATATCTGCTGCCAAAGGGACAGTATAGGTTTTGTATGCAGTAACCAAACACCTTCTGGAATCCAACTGAACCAAAATGGGATTGGAAGTTTTGCTTCTATAAGATGTTTGAAAACAAGCCGTTTCTGCTTTAAGATGTTTTTTCTCTTACTTACTCCTTTCTGGTCAGTCAGATTTGCTGTTGGCAAACAAGCTTTTGGCTGACCAGAGGGCTCATTTCCCATTAAATTAAGATTCAGTATGTGTAAAACCATAAGACATCATTGTCACTAGATACCTTGGCCGAAGGCAAGTAAAAGATAACCGTATTTGCCAATGTTTGTATGTCATTATAGTACATCCATCAAGTCAAGAGACAGGACTGCTTTTGGCATAAAGGTGGAATGGGCAGACCTCCATATCTGAACACTGGCAAGAGGAATGAAATGAAACTAAATGTCTAGTATCCTTGGCATCCTGTGGGCATCCATCACTGGCAAAGCTTTAAAAAACTCTAGACCCTCTGCCTCCTTTCTCTCTCTCTCTCTCTCTCTCCCTTTCCCTCCCTCCTTTTGGTTTTTAATTCCTCCCTCATCCTTCGCCCATGTCTGTTTCCGGGCTCTTGCCATGACGACGCCATCGCTGTCGCTGTCGTTGTCATTGTCGTCGAGGAGGACGAACTTCCTCACGCTCCCCTGCAACAGCACCCTGACAGCTCATTACGCCCCGAGCTGCCGAACTGAGTTCAATTCTGTGTGATCTATTAATCTATCTGCCCGCCCGCGCCTTTCCGCCGTCATCCCCTTCTTTCATTAGCCAGAACAAAAGCCCGCGCACAGCATAATTCATTAAGGACAATCAAACACTGCTCCTCCAGGGCCCATTTAATTTAGCTCTATTATTAACGTTATCATTATTATTAATACGCTTAAGCAGAAGGCGTCCGACGTAGGTGTGTGCCTCCGACAATATTGAACCACTAATCCCATCCTGCATCTCTTTCTCTTTTTCTCTCTTTCTCTCTCTCTCTCTCGCTCTCTCTTTCCCTCTCCCTTACTCTGTCTCTCTCTCTTTCTCGTAGCAGGTGTGTGTGGGCGTGGTTGAGATGGTGTCCCGTCTCCTCATTGGTGCACATGGTGGTGGAGGAGATTGGGGGAGGCAGGTTCCGCATGACACAGTGATTGTGACGATGACAAAAACACATTTTGCAATGTAAGTGGGCGCCAATAGCCAATTAGGGAGCCTGGTGACAAATGAGCACGACCTTTCTTTTCCCTCCAGTTCCTGGCAGTGGAGCAAATTACTAACAACAGGTGGAGAGTTACGTGGCGTGAAAAACACTGAGCAAAAAAAAAAAAAAAAAAAAACTTTTACACATGAGTGATTTAAATGTACTACTTAGACACAGAGTCACAAATGCTAAAATAAATAAGACTTCCTATATTAATAGGAAAGCATCAGTGTACAGTATTCTCAGTGTGAGTGCTGAGAGGACACCCCTCAGTGGTCCACAGAAACAAAGCATCAGTCAGTCTGTCAGCCAGTCAGTCAGTCAGTTTCTCACATAGATCCTCGGTCACATTCAGCCCAATGAATCACTTCAGAAATGAGTGACTCAGCCAGTGTCTGTGAAGACAGACAGATAAAAAAGACATTCTCACCGGCAGACCATTAAGACGATGGATGAATGTTGGAGAGATTGGATGGAGAGATAGGGTGGATGTAGAAACAAATCCAAATCATCTTTTGCATTCCTGAGCCAAGTCAGGCAGGAGCCAAGAGCGCATTTTCCTTTTTTTTCCCCTCTCTTTCCTTTCTCCTCTCTTTTTGCTTTTTTCTCTCTCCTCCCTTTTTATGTGGAGCTCTTCTCTAATATTGCTCTCAGGTCATCAGAAATTTGAAATATCCCTCCGTGTTTTGCTGCTATCTGGCCCAAAAGCTTCCGACGGTGAACTCAGCCAATGCGAACCGATGCCAAGATGTACAATTGATTTGATTTCTTAATAGCTTCTCATAACTCGTGCTTAAACTCTCCTGCACGGCCGTCCGATGAGTGACCTGAGGTCATCTCTGCATGGATGGCAACGCTGGCTATGCTGCTGTGGTCACAACCCCAGAAGGGCTCCAAGTTAAAAATTTCATCCTATCACAGTCATTTGCCCAGTCGTAGGCTATTTACTGCCCTCAGGCAGCAGTTTTTCAGTGTGTGTGTGTGTGTGTGTGTGTGTGTGTGTGTCTGTGTGTGTGTGTGTGTGTGTGTGTGTGCATGAATGTTTGTGTGTCTGGAGTTATGAAACTAATTTCTCCAGTCAGATAGGGAGAGAGCCAATTTTTGACTGTTTCATGGATCTATACCAATGTATATGGCTTGCGTGTCTCCATTGAAAGTTTGGCCCGTGGATAAAACAAACACTGCTAAGTGGCCACTTCATAATCCCAGAGTCTCTCTTCAGCAGTCACGGAAGCCACACGGCAAAAAAAAAAAAAAAAAAAAAAAAAAAAAGCTTTATAACTGAACAAAGACATCCTGCAAACTCAAGAGTTGGAACAAAATGGTAATTAGTGTGAGTTTCCTGGGAGCATCGACAGTGATAAAAATGCACAGAACTGTCTCATTGTGCTCTGGATGATGCAAAATAAATAAATGCAGGTAGAACAATGTGAACCAGTTAATAGGGGACAAGATGCACTCCTTAATCCCCCTTACCACAGCTACTGGTCTACTTTAGGACATTATTTCATTCTTTCTTTCCGAAGCTTTTTTTTTTTACCTTTAAAATGACTTCAGTGGAGGTCTGCGCACTTTTAAACATACAGACAAACCTGATTTCCTTGGCAAAAAGTGGCATATAAATTAGATTTTAACAAAACAAGATAATGGCCTCTGGCGCTTTTAGATCAGCATCATACCTCTGGAACACTAAGTGAATTAATGAATTCCCTCAGAGTGGTATGACTTCATTTTATATCCATTAACAGAGTCCTCTCAAAGCCAGAGAGTCCATATCAATTCATTGGATTGTTAAATGTAACCAAGCATAATGTAGGGAGGATTAATTGAAAATGGCTGCACTAGGAAGAGGCCTTGCATTAAGGAGCAGCACAGAATCAAAAAGAGATTTTCTAAATGGTCCTTCAGGGTCATAACACCGGTGAATTAATTCAAGTCGGGGGGTTGGGGGGCATTATGGGGGAGCTAGCATGTTGAGTCAATGGATTACGTCGCTGTTTAAATGGAAACCAGACTGTGCAGTGCTTCATTGTAAATGGCAGACAGTGAGATGACTAGCCAGAACAGCTTCAAAAGGTAACACAGGAAGTTATCGAAGCAAAGGCGTAACGGACCTGTATCTACAGTCAGTCTTTGATTTCTGGAGTTCAGTTCAAAGGTTTAAAAAATGCATGAGACTGGGCATGCCTAATGAGAACATTGTCAAAGATGCTTGGATATGACCAGTGACCGATTACTGACGACTATGAATTATGCTGTTTCAGTCTGGAAAAGCTGATTGCTTATGTGCTTTTTAGTTGTGTACAAGTAAAGATGTACGCAAGATATACAGTAACTTATACAACAACATACGGAAACACGTTACTCGATGGGTGAGTACTGTACATAACCTATTCATAGCAGCTGTCATAAATTCCTCACAAAGCATCCATGACTGTTTCATTAGACATGACTCAACAGCCATACCCAACCTTTCATAAATGTGGAAGACAGAATGGTGTGATAGCTTATCAAAATAAAAGTCCAATGGTCTCAAAGCAGCATTGCCATTTTTGTCACATCAGAAAGAATCATTGGGAAAGTCCAGCGTCAAAAGAGACAGAAAATGAGCATAACATTGAAATGTTTCATTAAAAATGTTGTTAATGTATCCTTTGCAGGTAAATATAATCTTTGCTACCTTTGCTACACTCAGATGGCAATGTCCATCTATTCTCGGGTCAACAACAAATTACTGGTCATCTCTATGTAGTTTACCATAAAATTCAGGTTATGAATACTTCACAACACAATAGTAAAGTCACATTGAAAGTAGACGTCCTTAGATATTCATCAATATTTACAAAGGCGAGACGATATGATAATTTATTAGTATGACCAATAGTTATTTAACAAAACAGCAAGACTGTTGGACTTTTAGTTAAGTTATTGCCATTCTGTCTTTATGAAAGGTTGGGTATAAATGTTGAGTACAATATTATGAAACAATTATGAATACTTTGTTAATGCTACAGCTGCTATGAATGTGTTATTTACTCACCAGCCAAGTACAGTGTCACCCAATAGTCCCACATGCAGACTCACGAACATACTGTAAGATTCTGTAACAACTGTAAGATGATAACAGACACCAGGGTGCATATAATGGAGTAAAAATATCAAATGGTGCAACAGTGAGGAACGGTAGAAATTAATGTCAGCAGGTGAAAGCACAGCCAGCAAATGGTTCCCACCATTAAAGGTGAACTATGCGATCTTGCATGGTTTTTAGCGTAATTTCATTTTTGTCTCAAATCGTAGGCATCTCCCCTTGATGAGCTTGCTGCCTGCCCCCTGAATACATTGTGAAAAAGTTAGGTCTCTGGAGACAACACAGGGGCTGTAAAATGTCAAACAAACATTAGGGGCCCGGGCTGTGCACCAAAACATAACAAAACACATTTCAGCCCAACAACAACAAGATGGTTAGGAAAGGGGGTGCAGGGCAGTGAGAAAAGTAGATTTAGTAGCGTGAATTTGAGAGTAGCATTTTGTTTGTTTACATGGAACGTCAAAAGAAGTGACATCATACAGGATCTCATAGTGCACCTTTAAGTACAAAAGAAGGAAACAGAGAATCTAGAGTCTTCTCATGACCATTGATCTTGGACTAATGTAATCAATGTTCTGTACACCGTAATGGAGCAGGATCATTCATACAGACAGGCTCTGAATCTACTGTACAGACTGAAAAGGATTGGGGAGGTTTTGAATGATAAAGTCTCATGTAGCCGGCTTGTGAAGTTGTAAAAAAGAATTGGTAAAGTCAGTCGTTCTGACACGTAAAACTAATTCCCCGCGTTATTTCAGTGACAGTAATAGCCAAAGGGTACATACTGTTCACTTATGTACTTTGAAAGGCACTACAGAAATGCCTTTGTGCTCCTCACCTTGACCGAGCAACCACCTCAATGAAGGAGCGGGTGGATGATCATTTTCAGAAAACTTTTTACCTCATAATCGTGACGGCACTAACACTGGCCTCTTTTTTGAGAGTGTGGGGTTTGGTGTTGTTGGTGGTTGTGGTGTGTGTGTGTATGGGGGGGGTATGGTTGCAACCCAACTTGCTCCATTAAGGTCCATGGTTCGGAAGCAGGCATCTTCGTTTCGTGCCACAGCAGGCAGGCTGATATGCCTCACAGGCTCAGCACAGGAATGTTTTTTTTTTTTTTTTTTTTTCCTCTGCAGATGACCTTCCCTGAGACGGGGCCCTCTCGCTTGTCATTCCTCATCAAAACCTGTCTCCTTTCTCAGAGCCAAGCCATCATGGCACTGTTCGCCTGCAGGGTTGTTGTTGCTCCAGAATGACAAGAATTGCACCAGGCCGGACAGGACGTCTTCCAAAATAATTAAACTGCTGCACACAAGAGAGATCATACAGTACCTCTAAAGAAAAAAAAAAAACATGCACAGTTGAAAAGATCTCAAAGTCCTTTAGAAATCTTAATCTCACATTCTGTGAGCATACAATATGACATGAATGTCCAGGGGCATACATCAAGCAATCATTGTTGTTGCTGTTTTTTTTTTTCTGTCAATAGTCAGTTGCAACTCACAAGTCACTTTCCAATGAGAGGAAAATGTCAACTGACATTATGTGAGACAAAAGGTTTGTTTGTTTGTTTTCCTTATAGTGTTTGCGCCCTGAATTTGCTCAGTTTTAAACAAAGACAAGTAAAAAAAAAAGAAAGGAAAAAAAAAGCAAATAAATAAACCCATCCCATCCCATCCCACCCACCCGTAGACAGCACACATCTTCCAAAGGGATGTGGCTCAAAGCAAAATCGCACAAGGAAAGCAACGGAATGAGCTAGAAAAGTCAGTGATGTTTGAAGCCATTCTCTCTCGAAACAAGAGAGCATAAAATCTGACACCCTGGCAATTATTTGCATGTTAAATAGCTGTCAACAGGGGGGCCTCACACAATAATAAATTAATGCATAAGATAATCACCAAGGTTAAGGGCACAATAAATAAAACAAAAGCTGAACCTTTTGATTGGGAGGATAGAATTAGATTAAAATGATTAATCTACAAGGTTTGAGGGCATACGAATGGGCTATGCATGGATAATGACTTTTTGATAGACTTCCAGTGCCGGTTTTAATGGATACAACAACAACAAAAACAACAGCTCAACAAAGTCAGCGGTCTAGCCAAGTGTGAAAGACTTCTTTCCGAGCGAAGCATTGTGGGACTTTGGCTTTGATGCACACAATGCACTTGGGGGCTATGATCACTGAACAGAGAGAATGGATTCTGTTGAATGGATTTCATCTGGATTCCCCGCACCGTCGTCAATGTGTCCTACACACCATGCCAAAAGCTACACATGATTGCAAACTAAGGACGGACAGCGTGCAGCATATGAATGATAATAAATCAAACTCTGTAGATCATGTTTTGTCATCGTATCACAGCCATTTTGATAGCCGTAATGCGTTATGACAGAATGAAATAAATACCAGATGTGAGTCTGTGCATTAAATCAGCAAAAGACAATTCCCAGTGTGTGAATAAACAGAATTTCTCGCTACAGCCTACAGATCACAGGCTGGTATTTTTCACCAATGGAGTTAAAGTAACAATTTCAAAGACATTTCTGCATCTGAATGAGAAATATGCTTCAGTTTGTGCTCTTTATAAATATGTATTCCATGCAGGATGCCAGATGTTTCCTCTATGTCTCCTCCAAATATATTACAGTAAGGAAGTGTTAAACACATACTGTGGCAGAGCCCTGGACAGCAGATGGAAGGATTTATATTGTTTATCATTTCTGTGTGAAAGTTCACGTCCACCTTTACCAATGCATTTGTCTCAGTATTAGTGATAACATTATATTGTTACACTATTGAAGTGTTGTGCTATTTGGTGTTATAATATCACTTTCGCTCACAAAGAACACATTATGCAAATGTTCCTCAAGAAGGCTCCACAATGACAAGTGCCCAGTCAAGTTAAGCTGTTGTGCCATTAGGCTTATTGGAAGTCCTGTTCCACTCTTGACGCGTTTGGGTAATTACAGATGCAATGCTTGTCTTGGTTCTGTGTAGGAGGTCCAGAGGAGAGTTAGAATGGATCTCACCGCGTTGCCCTGGACCCCGCTGCTGCTGCTGAAGATGGGCCCATCTCCCTGAGGGGTGATGCAGAGGCAGCGCTCTCTCTCTCCCCGCTCGGAGGATCGTGCACAGCGCGGCACATGTAGTGGGGGCCAGAGGGCAACAGATGCTTGTGTTTCAGCGTGATTATACCACCACGCCACCCCCAGGAGCCGTGGCATGGGCTCAGAGAAGTCTTTGATCTTAACTCCTCTCTCTCTTTCTCCCTCCCTCCCTTACTCACCCCCCCCCCTCTCTCTCTCGCTCACTTTTTCCTCCACTGCCTACAGCCTCCCCACTAATATTAAAAACAGTCTTGATTCCCACTCGAGTGTGCTGCTGTGGAAAGGGTTGCATAAGAGCCCTTATTGAGTTCTTGAAGGAGGCACAGTGATGCCGAGATGCTGTTGTGAGCTCGACAAAGAATCGCATAATAGGAACTCGTGAGCACCGTGTTTAGCACTATTATCTTTTGGTGGATACAACAAAATGCGTTTGGTTTCCCTTGTTTGTATTTAGACAAAATAGAACGTCACATTGGCCTGTAGAACCTGCATTGCATGTCTAAGAAGAAAGCCGTCAGGGCTAATCTATTCTTGGATGCTTTTCTCTGTGCTAAGCTGTAATTTTTTTCCACAATGCAAAACCACCTGATTTACTTTGAGTGAAATTCAATGTACAGCTACAGTAATATGTATTTGACAATTTGACAGTATGTCAAATTATATTAAACTCTCTTGTCTGTACAACAAAGAAGCATGTTGTCACAGTTTATTTATTACATTTTGGTGAATATCGAGTCATTGAATCATAGACTGAGTAAAGTACAATTTTACATCTCCTATGTGTGATTTGTTTTTGTGTTATGTCTTTTTTTTCACAGTAGGGGTTCTGATGTTTTTCAGGCATGTTGGCTGTTGTGAGCCAAGACAGTAATTTCCAGAAACAACCATTTGAATTTGAAAGCTGACTAATTACAGAGCTTGCTCCTGACAGCCAGGTCTAAGAGTGACACAACAGCATTTTGACCTTCGCTTGACCTTGAGACACTGCTTCAACATTCAAGTTTTAAAGCTTCAAGGGTAATGGTTTTATATAGGATCCCACAGTCTGAATGGCCTGACAAGTCATGCTGTAAGCTACTGTAAAGTCACGCTGCTCCTTCTTGCCAGCCAAGTGAAATAAACTGAATCTAATCTGAAAGTGCATCTCTGCTGAACACCCCAACACACATTCTGCGTCTCCAGCCGGCCCCCCAGCATGAGTCTGGAAGGAAGAAAACGCTCTACTTGTGTGAAGGTCACCTCCCCACAGAGGCCTTCATTTGCTCTGATAGCAGCATTCTCTCTTCAACCCAGACAAGCATTCACCTGTCAAGATAACCGCATTTATCAAGTTAATAAACTTTATCATGTACACAAACCAGATAATGTGGCTCTACAGTCTGTCTGACAAAGGTCTGTGAAAGTGAAGAGGTACAGAATTCATCCGAACAAAGACTGTTGAAGCTTTTCTTCTCTCTCTCTCTCTCTCTCTCTCTCTCTCCCTAGGGAGACATGTCTTTAGGCCCCTGCACAAAAGCTCATCAATCTCCCATTCACCATCTTGATGCACAATAAGTGAGAGGTCACTTGGCCCATAATTACCTATCCTTGATAATTTCATCCACTGTTTCTCTAAAGGCTTGAACAAAAGATCCTATCAACCCCATTGTGTGCGTATGGTAAAGGGGACGATAAAGTTGTGGAGCGACTTTGTCCAAACAACCTTCACTTCCGTCGCCAGCACTTGGAAACAAAAAAAAAAAAGAAAAAAAAAGAAAAAAAGCTGCTTCAGACACGTCTGCAGGGCAAGCTTTGGAGTTAGAAACTCAGACGACCGTTTTCGGCCATATATTCTGGACAAAAATTATACAACTGTCAAAATGTCACGGCGAGCAACAACTTAATGGTCGAGTCATCAACAAAGGAGGAACAGACTAAAAGTAAAGCCAAGGCAAATATTTTCCCAGCAACACATGACCCCAGAAATGGGTCCCAGAAGACCTAATCAAGCTAAATGTTGTTATTCTATCCGTCTCTCTCATTTACTGTAGTCTAAATACCTAAGGCCTATTGTGTTACATAAAGTTGTCAGGGCTGATAAATTTCAATTTTTAGGTAATTGCTGGGGCCAAGGAGTCTATGAAAGCTCCTTCAGTGCATTTCCTTTGTGGATAATTTTTCAAAGACTTTTTAAAATTGTTCACACAATTAAACTCAATCAGCATTAAAATTCCATGGCAACTGCTTACTTTATGTGGTAATTTGTCTCAAACAAGGGAACGTGTTACACATGTTCTGTAATCTCAGGCTATAAACGCTTTTCATAACATCAACAAAATAAGATTTCAGAGCTCGGTTGTAAATGTGTCTTGTTCGTTCACGTCCAAAGCAGTGCTGTGTTATTTGTTAGAGATGATTCTCTTTCAGTTGTGGCATTGTCTGAACTAAATATTCATCACTACCTCTTTCATGAAGTACAGTAAATAGGTTTCATCCTTACAACAAAATTGTCAGGGAATTGTAAACATAGCCAATTGAAAGCAGTCCATCACAATCCACTGATTAACCTACATGGATATGTTGTTAAAGAAAAATAACACTGAGGCTTCTTCAGCAACAAATGTAGGAACTTTAATTCTTGTTCTACAGAACGTCCAAACTTGAAGCAGTTTATACTGATGCTGAGCAGAGATTCTCCCAATTTTTTTTTCCTGCTATCTTCTCTACCAAGACCACACGTACAGTATCATGAGTATTTGCAATGTAAAAAGGCAAAAATAAATGCAAAAATCAATGGCAATGTAGGAAAATGTTAGTGGAAAGCCGCACTCAAATTTGGGAATTTCCTTAGGGAAAATAATAATCAATTTGTATGGACCAAAAGGACAAACATGGACAATCTACTCTGTCTTAATATGAGTGAGTTATTGTGAAATTGATATTTGAGCATACAGAAGGCCTAGTTTTGTTTGCCAAAATTTATTTTATTTCTGAGGCTCTCATTGTAATTAGTGTGAGCAGTAAGTCCAGTGAGATGTTGCGGCAGATTAGCCATTAATCTTGATTATTGCTCTTTTCTGTGGCTTCCTCGCCTTCACTCTGGGCACAATATCCTGTCTCTCATTACCCTCTTCTGGATGAAAACACATAAAGCAGACACAGCAAGGCAGCCATTGAGCAGAGCAGCCATAACTAATAGCCATAACTCTGTGTGAGAGGACAGAGAGGATGCTGTTTTTTGCATAAACCAAACTCTCTCCCGCTTCCTTACCTGTGTATGTGTGTGTGTGAGTGTGTGTGTGTGTGTGTGTGTGTGTGTGTGTGTGCGCGCGCGCATGTGTTTGTGAGTGTGCCTGCGTATGTGTATCTGTGTGACTGTGTGTGTGTGTGTGTGTGTGTGTGTGTGTGTGTGTGTGTCAGCAAATCAGATATAGCCTCCCGCTTCCCATTAAGTTTTGCCTCTGGGGACTTGCACGTTTGTTGATGATTTTTCTCCCTCTGACGTTTACACCGCTCGTTAGACCCGTAAACAGGAGCGGCTAGTTGGAAATAGGTTAATTAGACTGTATGGCAGCCACAGATGATCCCGTGGAACACAGTAATCATCCTAATTACAGCACTCATCTGCCCACAAATTGTGAATGTCATTACGCTCCTCTCCCTGTCCCGTCTCTCCAGTCAGGAAAGAGGAGCACAGTTACTATTTTCTGACATGCGTCTCCAGACACATGCTTCTCTCCACACCTGTTGGCCTGGACCCTGCTAGACTGGTGGGGCCACTTTTAGGCTGAGGAGGGTGTTGATGGAACTACTGCATGATAAACATAACAGCTCATTTTAAAGTACAGTAGTAAACCTTGTGTTGTGTAGTGTGGGATTCATGGATCGCTATTATGTGATCTGTAATTTTTAAGTGTGAAAAATATTTATCAATTTAAAGCAAGTTATACAGTATAATGGACAGTGCTAGGCTATAGACTTTGAAATAATGGGCCATATAAAAAAGGTCATTTTTGTTTTGTTTGGTTATAGTTTTGTTTGTTAACATCGTATGGCCTTGCTACAGCGCCTTGCGTTTAACAAACTAAATGTTTTTCACTAGGTTCTGCTTTTTTGTGGAAAGTGGGTCAAGTAATGCTTCTTAGAGAATCACTAATGAAGGGCTTAGTAAATCTCTTACATCCTTCCTATTAGACAACAGTCTTCAAGCACCCTCTAAGTGTGATACACATCATAAGCACAGTATCAGTAAAGCTTGAATTTAATCCAGTGACTGACCATGAATACTGCTGGACGTGTGATAGCCCTGTCTGTGGATATACAATGGAGCACTCCCCCCTCCCACTCCATTCATGTGATTGGTCCACTTTAGTGGCATGGGGATTTTGCAATATCAGTCTTCTTGAGAGAAAACTTCACTGATGGGTCTGGGGACCCAGGAACATCACACTCTGGCCAAGTAATGAAAGGAGAGCTGGATGACTTTATTGATGAAAGGCAGACTCCGAGAGGAGGGCAGAATAATCTATTGCCATGAGACAGGCATCATTTGAAGAGGAGGCAGGGGCAACAACAGACGCTCCTATAGTGCCAGGGAGTGGCGAGAGATGCTGGAGCTGCACTGTGGAGCTGGTGATTAAAAAAAGGTAGTCACATGCGAGAGGCTGCACTGCTCGCTCCTCTCCTTTACGGTGAATTATGGGCCGGGCGGGAGGTGCCGGACTGGAGACCACATCACTCTGCTGTGCTCTGAGGCTTTACTAGGTGACTGGCTGTAAAACAGGTCGCCATGGGAAGGCTCACTTGGGGAGCAAATGCACAGAAAAAATGCACTTCTCTACCCTCCACCTCCTCCTCCTCTTCTTCTCCTTCTTTTCTTCTTTTTCTTCATCATCTTCTCCTTCTTCACTTGTTCAAGCTGATAGAATAGTATTGTATTTAGTGGGACTGTACATTGGTGGGGTAGCAGCCTAACTGAATTATGGTGTAATGATTTAATAATTTATCAAATAGATGACCTCGTCAATCTTCACGCTAAATGTAATTATGCCAGAAAATAACACTTGCACAGCCCATCTGCATGCATCAAGCCTCCAGCTTCCCAGACTTGGGCATAAAAGTGCAGTAAATTCATTGCTGCTTGGTAGATTTATTACCAGCCAAAAAAAAATGTCGGACAAAAAAGGGTTTACATAGTCATTAACACTAGCGGTGAGCAGATATTATCTTTTTCATTCACAGGCAAACATTGTAAAAGAGGGACATTTTTTTTACTCCTTACCCTTTCATAAAAAGAATCATTGTTGAGACAACCAGCGATGTGGCTTATATCATGGTATCATTGTTCTATTCTGTGTAATACGGTGCAATTTCCCTAATTCTCTTTACCTGGAGAAACGTGTGCAGCTTCAGAGAAAAAAAGAAAGAAAGAAAGAAAGAAAGAGAGAAAGCGGAGACCGAAGAGAGCAGTTCTTTCTCTTCTTTGTAGGCTATATCCTCTGCCGCTCGGTACAGCGTGTTCTCTCTCGGCGAAAAAAGGCTTGGGGTCATTACAGTGTTTGGAAGACCACTGTGCCAAACTGGCTGTACCTCTGAAACAACCTCTTCTCTTTAATTTACAGTCACATCTGTGGTATACACACAGTACACTCTGCCCCTGGAATACAACTCAGGTACAACAGCAGGTATAATAAATTGCGGCAAGAGACAAGATAATAAAGATATACGCTTGTGCAGAGACCTGACGTACATACTGTATAGGGGCCTACAGTAAGCACATTGCCAGGCCTGGCTTTATTATTTATGCATCTCTTCATGTGGCCAGCAGGAAGCCCAGACACAGAGGAGAAACATTCTTGAAAAAATGTGGTTAGGGTTTGCAACATTTACTAAGCAACAGCACTCTCAAGAACCTGGCCTTCTGTTGGGTGAGTGATGCGGTGGTTAAGAGAGCAAGGGGGGGGGGGGGGGGGGGGTTATTATTTTTAAAAACCCG
>JASCQY010000071.1:4989471-4999804 GCA_030264315.1 Sardinella tawilis
GATTCGTTAGTTTCCTGACTATATGCCGGAGGCAAATGAAATTGGCCGGAAGCATTAGGCGGCGCTAGCCTGGCTAGCAGTTTGTCAGATCATGCTAAAATGTGGCCTACATGATGCCAAGATGTTGCTGATGCTAAATTCTGAACGGATTTTTGATATGCTGTTATATGGCGAATTGCCATATTCACAAAATTTCAATAGTTTTTACCATCTCGCCACAAAAACAGGAAGTGTGTCATAAAATCCCAATGCCTTGAGTGAGAGGTCTGAAATTTCACAGGTTAGTAGATATTATGATTATCAAGATATCCAAACACCAAATGTGCCTGCCTGCTATAGCGCCACCACCTGGCCAAGCAGGAAATGTGCCAGAAAGTGAAATATAATATACTTAATATAATACACACTCCATATGGTTTGTCAAGTGTTATGTGAAACTAGGCATATCTAATGCCAAGGTGCTCTGACCACTTTGACCACTCAGTGCCCCCACACCCTATTTTGGCCACTGAGTACCTCTCTCCATACACCCAGCCAAAGCAAAATGCCCCACTTTTGCCTAAGCACAAAGACCTACAGTAAGCAGCTGTTCCAAATAACAGCACATTTGCAATGAATATCTGTCCTGTGAGGGTGTTGTTCAATGGTAAATATCTTGGTTGCGGTGTGTCAAGGTTGTGATATGTCATGCGAGGGCCGTCACAGCTGTTTGCAGCTTTAATGTTGAATCTTGAATCTACAATTATGTAAGGGCAGTTTTCATGCTTTAAAAACTTTTTACAAATCCCTACAAGTAGGTCAATTCTACTGATATCTTACTTCCCTCTTTCCACATTATGTTTTACATCTTAAAAAAATCCAATCCTCTACATGTTTATAAACAGTGAAAAGCAGTTCAGGAAAATGTAGTCCTGACAGCTGTGCATTTGCAAATTCATCTTCATTTCGCTCCCTTTCACAAGTGAAATGAGCTGGCGTCTAGGAGAACAATGATTACACTCAAGCTCTATGTCTTTACCGCTGGAGTGCTGGATGTGTGCCGAAGTAAGACACAGCCCAGCATGATTTGCACTGCAAGCCCCCTTCTGATGGAACTCAATTGGGGCGACCATGGCAAAGGTTTTGCTATTCATTTCGTGGGGCGTAAATAGCACCTGCAAGACGTAAATGCACTGAAAGCCGTAATACACTAATGCACCATCTGGGAATTTCAAAATCCAATTCCAGCTCAATACGCACCGGCCCCCCAAAAAACATTCTGGGTGGAAATAAAACACATCTCCATTAATATTGAAATTACATCAACATTAGATGCACATCCGTCTTTGGATTCAATTCTCAGAGCTTTACTTTGACTTAAAAAGGAAGTACTTCTGTGCTGGGAAAAGATTCAACTCATCCTTCTGGGACAAATTGTTGGTTTGTTGACATGCTCTTTAGCTGTGAAAGACGGTTTTATTTCACATGAGCATGCAGTCTAAATCAGTTATAAGAAGCAACTGAGCATTTCAGTGCCACATTCAGTGGGAATTTGTTAACTGAAAAAAATGTAAGAAGATTATAGATTAGATGTGAGCATTTTGAGTTGAATTTTAAGAACACAAACAAGTATAATGTGGCAACAACTGGTGTTTTTCATTTTCCATTTAGTGAGTGAAAATGGCTGGATAAAGCATAGTAAAAGTAAAAGTTTGAGTCTGAGCCATAACTTTGGGGGGGAAAAAACGTACTGTATGGTAATTAATGTCTTATATCACAATCTATCAGTTTGAGTTTTCCTACTGACACATTATCGCACACCTACAGTAAGTCTAACACATGAACTAACACACAGCTACATCATAGAATTTGAACCGTAATGCACTTGCACCGTAATGAACCGCAATGCTCCTTGTCCTTGTACAATGTCCCTTTACATTGTCCGAATATTTCATCCAAATATGTGCAGTACTTTTTGAGTTATCTTGTAGACAAACAAACAGACAAACGCTGGCGAAAACATAATCTCCTTGGCAAGGGTAACTATAAAAAGTCTGTGTCTAGCTTTGGTGTCCTGAATTCACAAATGAATATAACCTCTACTGTCTGTACATCTCATTTTAAATGTACTAGCAACAACCACAAATTAATTGTAAAAGTTATGTAAGCTGGTGCCCAGTTTCTTTCACAACTGAATGTCTGTGGACCTCATTTTGAAAAGAGCACAACACAGTGAATTGCATTAGATTAAGATGTTGAAACCATAACAAGCCACACCATGGTGTGTGGAAGAATGGAATGAGTGATGAGGTATCTGATTGAATTCTCTAAGAGGAGAACATCAGTTCTGTCTGTGCCAAAACAAATATCACACTGCAAAATGCCATCATCAACACATGACTGGAAAGCACTGTCAGACTGATCTCCATATAACATTTCACATATATACCACACAAATGACACAGGTCAAGTCAAAACAATCTGAGCAGCACAGTTATATCATGGCCTAGGGAAGAGGTATTCTGGCCAGCTCTGCTGACTGAGTGATATTTTCTCCTATTCCTGAGAAAAACGGAGATCATTGCCTGAAGAATATACAAAAATCCCTAAAGCTCTGGCCAAGCGATAAATCTACTGAAATGGACACAGTGAAGTTGCATTGACTTACAAATATGTTTTCAGAAAGTCTTACAGCTAAACAATGGCTGTCAGTCTTTTTGTAGCCTGGCCACAGCCTTCCTTTGCAATTTCGTTCAATTCTCATCTCTCTTCATAGCTCCATCTGGGTTTTCCTTCCTCAAGGTGGATTCCTTCCCGGAGAATTGATCTCCTGGTCAATTAGCTATCAGAGTGAGGCAGCGTAAGGATACTACAGGATATCAGCCAGGGTTGGTCCAATCTTTTTGAACGTAAACACTTTCAGCAAGAAACTGTTCTCAATATGTGAAAGTCCAAACCATCTGTACCCTCTACGATAGTGTAGAACCATTAACTGTATGTGTAGAACGAAGGGCTGGTGAAGACCAGGCTAGTCTTTTTGTGAAGCGCATGCACCTGCAGAAGTTGGTAAGAACTGTAATAATACAATGAGTGTAGGACACAAAAGGGTTGTTACCTTTTCATTTCATTAATTAGCATACAGTAGCTTAAGAGTATGTTAAAAATAGCAATATCACATTTGTCAAATACTGATTAGCATACAAAGAATAAAGAATTGTACTGACTCTAAAAGTTGTGTAATAACCATAAGAAGTGGTGTAATAACCATGTAACAAATGATCCGTAATAAGGGTTAGGTGTTGGGGTTATTCATCATGTGTCTGACAGAACACCCATTGAGCAGTTAAACTTAAAAATGACCTCTGCATGTTGAATACAGACTATTTAGAATCCTTCCACACTTTCATCAACAGGGACCTTCTATATTTAGTGAGCACCAAAACACAAACAAGGTCAGCTGGGACGACGGAACAGTTGATGTGTGGAGAGTAGGTGGCCGAGGTCATGTTGGAGACCTTCATCAGTGCATGAAAATCTCTTTAGGTCTGTGTTGACAGAATGAGGTTACAAAGGGTCACTTCCGTTGACAAAGATGCCAGATATTCAGCGTCAGGCTTGTTCACGCTTCATCACCCGTATTAAACTTGCTAATTAAACTACAAGTATGTTAATAGTCTGAGCACTTGTTTGATGAACAATACCTCATTTTTATGACATATTTTATGCCAAAGTGACTGTTGATATACAGTAGCCCCCCCTCAGGCTTTTCTTTTCAGTCACCACAACAGCATGGAAGATACTGTAGGAGACATTTTCTCAGCCCATTATTTAAGGGAATGTAGAATTGGATGTCCTGTGCATACTTTGAAGCTTTGCCTGTGCAATAGAGATTGTAATGGAAGAATACATCCACATTTGTGGTTGTCACAGGATGTTTGGAACAGCAAAAAAAAAAAAAAAAAAACATGAATGTGAGCAGGTTATGGTTACTGCTGTATTTGTGGTCCAGAGACAATATTTGGAGAAGACAGATGTGCATGTTTATGGATTCTGTTGATAGGTAATGGCATAAACGTCAGCACATTACCATTTCAATGCATGGACAAACACTGCAAACATATCAGTTGACCACCTACGTGATGACTGTGTCTGCCCCCCTGAGTATTGGATTTCAGGGGCACAGACTGATGGCTGTTTGCATGCTGGTTGACTGGCTAGATCCAAATATAGACCCTCTTATCTCTTATGGGCAGACCAGCTGGTAAAAGTGATCGTAAGCTGTTGGGGAGGGGCGAGCCTTATCACATTGGGCATTTCAATGGGATCACATTTTGGCCCTAATTTGGGTTTCAGCAGCTGCCTGAGATTACAGCTTGATTGAATCTTATAAAAGGTCTAATCTGACAAAGGGAAGTTATGGCTCTGAATGTGCAGTGTTCTGTATCAGTGTCTGAGTGGAAACTAGCCTATATAATATAGTGTATGAATAAATGAGTACAAGGGAATTATGCACCTAAGCTCTAGTTAATTTTAAAAATATAAACATCTAAGGTTGTAAAGATCTTTTGAGTATTGAATGGGCGGTCATGATTTTTGCTCTGTTTTTTAATATTTTTAAGAAATTCAGGCTGCATTTCAAAGCTGCATACATTTTTGTGATTAGATCAAGTTCTGCTAAATATTTGCACAATATAACTTTCATGAAAGCACATTTCACAAAAGTGCTGTAAAACTTACATACTGACTGTACTAGTATTGTAGTACTCGTGGACTCAAGACCAGTCTCAAGACCATTTTTTTTCTTGATCTCGTCTAGGACCCGAAAGTAAAAATATTCGGTCTTGACCCAAAGTGGGTGTTGAAGGACTTGTAATTTCAGACCTCTAGTCCATGGAGTCCTCTAGTCCATGTTTGACTGAGTTGAGAAAATATTATTATTATTAGTAGTAGTAGTATTGTTGTTGTTGTTGTTTTTTTATTATTGTTATTACCCAATCTTTAAGCAGTGTTGTTGTGAGCTTACCAACACATGAGTTGTTTCCAAATACTGTCACTCATACCAAATCCTGAAAGGCTGCTGAGTGGCAGCTGATCCTTGTGTGTCCAGCCCCTGAGTGGGCTTGAGGGTCTGTGCATTCATAAACCCTTTCGAGCCTTCGTCTTCATCACACTCCCCCAGGCCTCCTCCCCACCTCCACCCCAGCCATCGCATCCTGGCGAAATCGAACACTTAATAAAACGCACGCGCTCGGCTCAAATGTCACCATCCTAAGCAGAGCCCGTCAATACTTCCGCTGTGACCTTTCGCTGTGTTTACCTTTGCAGGACATCCAGGGTGGCCCATTCTGTTGGCATACAGAGGAGCTCTGTCGAACAGGCAAAAGCCACTGTATTGTGAAGTTGGGCCTTTTGTTCAGCTCACAATGGGAAAAAGGCCACTCTTCTTGCCTTTTCAGAAGCCATGCTTAACTCTTTCATCGTATTGGAAGTGGGATGAATGTAATGTGTAATGAAATGGCAATCATGATATCCATGAAACACAGTTATTCAATATTCAGTGTATATTCAGCACTGTTCATTTGCATATTATAGTTTTCTCTGGAGCACACTGCTAACACAAATAAATAGATAAATGGATTTTTTAACGGCACATGTAAAATTCATGAGCTCAGGGTTGTTTGCTTTTGACATTTTGCGAGTTCTGTGGAGAGCATCCCCTAATTCTTCTCCTCAGGATCGCCCTCAGCTGTGGCGTCTGCTCATGCTCATTAGCAAGTCGCTAGGCTCCCCATTGGCCACCATCTTGAATCTTTCCTGGATAAACCTTTTGTTTTTTGGTGCCAACTGAAACCTCTCCAGTCAGTGACATTTGCAGTTACCAGTCTTAATTACTGCAAATGTCATTGCATGAACTACTCATCACAAGTCTATGGAGACATTTCATTCAGGCTTTTCCCATTGTGCCACTACCATAGGAGCATTTTGCTCTTCAGATGCAGATGTGGTTTTGTATGCTATCTATGTTACCACCATTAGGTGCTTAACTGGGTCACATCATGTGATATTTCCATGGAATATCATACTGCAAAGCCTTGAGTGTCACTGATCACTGTCCAAGGCACGATCTTGAGTTTTATTGATCACTGTCCAAGGCATGATCTTGAGTTTTACTGATTAATGTCCAAGACATGATCTTGAGTTTTACTGATTACTTTTCATGTCATGATCCCCAAGCCAATATCAGTGCTGGATAAATGGAGCTCTTTCACAGGAGAGTGAAAGGCTGCCGTCTTCCTGAAATTATTTGAAATGAGTGGCCAGTGTGAGCTATGGTCCAGTATAAGCCACTCGTATACTGTCTGAATAAATCTCTAGTGGCAGAACAGTTGTGGAATAACCAACCTGGGCACTGATATACAGCAATGAGGTTGAGCCTTCGTGCTAATTCTACAACTGTTCTGCCTTTATTTGTAATTTATTATGACAGTAAACAAGTAGGTTATACACAATGCTCCCACCTCGTCCATTATTTCCCTATAACGGGACACCTAGGCGGACGTTATTCCTTACTTATTGCCTACCTGCCTTACAAGTCACTGATACAGGCATTAATTAGGTATGTATTAGTAGCTTATGTGAACCTTAAAACAAAGTGTTACCCATTAAGTTACTTTATGTTGCATTATGTTATGTTGCACATTGTGGAAATAACATAAATTATATCTGGAAAATTTGTTGAAGGTGTCCTATGTAAGGATTGTTGCTAACAGATGTGAAGTTGTTCACAAACTAAAGTATACAGTAGGAGCTGGTAATGAATATTTTTAAACAGTTATATTGGCTGACATTGAAATCTCTTTGCACTCATATGTAAGTTTCTTTTGGAGTCCCAAGAGCTTTCTCTCTGCAATAAGTCATTTAACCATAAAATTACTATGAAGCTACTGTAGTAAAATCCTGTCCTGCTTTACCTGTAATGTTGTTGTAACCTAATGGTGGTAAAGGTGCTAATACCTTAACAGTGCATTCTCCATAAATATGTCAATTTGAGAAAAGAGAAATAAACCAACCAGCACTAGAAGAATGATCCTTTATGCATGATCAACGTATAGGTGCTCTGAATACAAGCCAGAGAGCCATGAAATTAGCCTACATTGATTAAATTAATTGTAAACTGGAGCTTTTGTTGATAAAATATCATGGACTTAAATGGACTAATCATGGACTAAAATGGTATACCGGCATCAGATTTTGTCCTAAGTCTCACACACATGAAATAGAAATTTAAAGAGCTGAATGGACTGCCTATGCTTTTATAGCCCAAACCTTAATGTGGTTTTTACCAGACCTCATAAGACACATGTCACGAAGGCTCCCCTGTAAATGCAGTCGTAAAATGGAATGGTTTAATGTAGTAGCATTAACCCTACTGACACGTTTTAACTGAGGTCACCACATCTTCCCCGTCTCAAACAGGTCTGTATCGTCACTCCATTTGAGCTCCCATTTTGGCCCTCTCATTACAAAGCAATAGCCATGGCAGGCTACAGCTGCACTTTCAAGAGAATAAACAACGGGAGGAAAAAAAATATAGCAAAACGTTTAAATATTAGCTCATTTGATTACTTTCGCTAAATCTGCAGCAAATGAAACCAGTAAAATCATGATTTGTCACCATGTTTGTAAGTTTGCTTTGATATGGCAGGATTTAAAAGGGGGAGTTGTTGTAGAATGTTTTGAGAACATTCCGTTCTGTATTCTGAGTGTTTACAAGAATAGTGATAAAAATGATGTTGGCTTTTGTTATGGACATATGCTTGTGGACGTAACTTGGCACACATTAAAACAGAACACAAAGTTCTATACATACCCACACTCATGAAAAAAAAAAAAATATATATTATTTTATATTTTCAAACTCTTTCCAGATGCCCCTGGGCTATTCTTCTTTTCTCGTGACATGGAGGGAGCCTCATAAACTTTTAAGGGCAAAGGTCATGAAGATTGCGTTACTCAGACTGCCTACAGATGAAATCTCTAATTTAGTGAACCAAAGCTTCAGCCTAAAAACACTTACAACGTGCACTATACTCTGACTAAACAGAAGCAATCTAGGCCTCCATCTCTCACACTCACACTCACACACACACGCACACACACACACACACACACATACTGATGGGTGCTTGGGCAATGTGAGTCATGTTATTTGGATTTGGCGGCAGCCATTATTTTTATCTCTCTATGGAGGAACAAAGGCACCTGTTATTGTCTTTTGGAGAGAGCATCACAGAGAAGCCGAGGCCATTAAGGCACCCCTGGTCATTACACACACATCCCTATGAGTGCGCACTGTCTCACCTCATTGGGTAATGACTCTTGAAGATGAGCATGGGCCTGTGACGTGGCCGATCCCCACTAATGAGCTTGTTTGAGGGCGACGGGCTGGAAATCAAACAATGACCTGTGTGTGTGAGTGAGTGTGTGTGTGTGTGTGTGTGTGTGTGTGTGTGTGTGTGTGTGTGTGTGCTGGTATTCATCCCTGGAAGACAACGCAGCTTCTCTCTCCCAACAGAGGAGGACACTGAATCATGGTTGCCGAGCGGAAGATTACACGGGCCGTTAGGTGATGGGGGGGCCTGTTCTGTAAGACGGCTCCGTCTGCTGTGGAGAGTGAAACGTGATGCCATCACTCTGAAGGAGCACAAAGAGGAACAGCCTCTTAACGACGTGGTCATGTAACGCAGACAAACAAGTGCCTGACAAGCAATTTTTTTTTCTTTCTTTCTTTTCTCTTTTTTTCCTCTCCGTTTCGCTCCTAGACCTTTTGTTGAGTGTGTGTGAGAGTGCAGTAATAGCCGTGGTTTGTCAGAGCTGTGTGTGCATACATGGTTTAAGAGAAAATTACTATTGAGGGCATCTATTCCCCTTACTGTCTCTCAGTCTGTCTTCCTCTCAGGCTGCTGTGTGATGCATGGAGGTTCAGACCTGAGCATTTGGAGCTTAACACTGTTTTGTTTCTGCGATCATCCTACCTATTCAACACAAGAGGCCTGCGGATCGATTGATTTGAGGATCAATTTAGTGCAACCAAACTCATCATGACTTTAAAAAGATGGCGATCAATTGCTAAACCAGTTTCCACTAATATATTGACACAGAATGCAGTGTGATGTGCATGCAGGGGGAAAACACACGAAGGGATTACACAATGTACTGTACAAACGTACCATTGAAAATTCCCCATTTGTTCTCTCCACAGCCAGATATCATTATTTAAGACTCAAGACTCAAAAAGCAAAATAAACGATTTTAATCACATCATGTTAGTCCTCCACATCACAAAGCGTATTTTATCAGCAGCACTGAGAGAGGGGCGAATGAGTGGAGTAATGGATGAGGAAAGAGGGGAGCCGATGCCGAGGAGTTCGAAAGAAAGAGTGTTTTCCATCAGGTCTTACTGGACCAGGCAATCTGGGGCCCCATTTCAGAGGCCTAATGGGAGATGGACAGTGATGGACAGCGCGTGTTGGTTACTTATTAATCTAGGAGAGGCAATTGGAGAACCTCCATCGACCTGCTGTAAATTAAATAAGGCCTCTCCTGAAATGGCATCATTTTCCTTCCGCTCGCATGCCATTCTCTTCTCTTCTCTTCTCTTCTCTTCTCTTGGTTTGGCCGTGTTTTGATTAAAGGAAATAAACAGAGAAATCTGAGGGGCTGAGGAGCTGATATTAATCACCTTCACGTTCATATGGAAAGGATCAGATGAGGAGCCTAATGGAAAAATAGCCATGGCACTGACAGATAAGAGTCACTGTTTATTCACTTTGGTTTCAAAATGAAATTGCAACATTCTTGTTTTCAAATAAGAAAGATAGCACTTACCCCTTTATCTTGAGTTCATGATTGTTGTTCTTTCCAGACCTAAAATGGCTTTTCTGTGACTCTGTGTACATCTGATTGAGCTTGAGTTGTGGCAAGATATGATCAGCTGCTACTCACTCTTTGAATTTCTAATTAAGGCGTAACTCTGAGCTCCACATCACAGACGTTGCACAAGACGTGAGCGTAAGCACAGGCGCACCCAGTGCAATCCATAAAGCTAATTACATCAACAAGGCTAACTTTAACCACCACAAGCCGTATTTGTGTAGCTTTTAGCATCAACGATAGATGATTAATATACACTATATTATCAAAAGTATTTGCTCGCCTGCCTTGACTCATGTATGAACTTAAGTGCCATCCCATTACTAACCCATAGGGTACAATAATATGTAGGTCCACTTTTTGCAGCTATTACAGCTTTAACTCTTCTGGGAAGGCTGTCTACAAGGTTGAGGAGTGTGTT
>JASCQY010000071.1:5028437-5042321 GCA_030264315.1 Sardinella tawilis
TGCATATGCGGCTATATTATAATGTATTACTATGTTGTGTATTGTATTATACTAAAGGCTATTTCCACTTACTTAACTCAGCTGCACACCAAACATCCTTGGGTGGCATAATGAATGTGAGCTGAACTGAAAGTCCAGATAATATTCCTGCCAGCAAGGAACAATGTCTACCTTGGCAGGCTACTGTTCTCGTCCTATTTGTAACACCAGTCTAGTCAGAAACATAAATCAATTTCATAAACTGACACTGTAATAATACAATAATCAATCAATCATATTACTCCTAATGAACATCTAAAAGGGAACCAAATATACGGCGCTTTACAGAAAATGGTCTCGTTTGATCAAGGGTGTATTTTGCTACTGAGAGTGCGTTGTGAGATAGATATCTCAAAATTATATGCAAAGAGAATCCTCTACTCGCAACCGTAACATTTTCAGGATAAGGTAAATAGACCTCTTTGTGGAGAAGGTAAATAGAACGGCTTGTGGAGATTTCCTTATGGGCACACAATGAGTGAAAATGGGCCTTTTGCCTTAATTGTCTGATTCTACCGCATTTCCTCTGGTGAGAAAGAATAATCTAAATATAACAAACTCACAGTTTACCCTAAGGGGGAGTCAATAAGTACAGATGAAACAATCCTACCAAACACACAGTTAAGCAACAAGTTAGGAGAATATACTGTAATAAGGAAAAATGCAGAATTGAATCTACCATCTAAAAATAACCACTTATGCGAAATGTTACCATACTGTAAATCATCGAAGATAAGTTGATTCTGAACTGTATCCAGTATTTTCATGTCATTACTTGTTGACTTGTTTATTTGTGCCAAATATACTTGTAAACATCTCCATGAAGTGACAAGCAAAAGAGGTTGGATAGATAATAATGCTGGAAAAACAATTAAGTTTAAATAGCAGAATCCAAAAACCACCAGCTTCTTTGAGGAGTTTGATATTAGTTCTGGTCCAAGCAATTCGCTATGGAGTCACCCTTGGACCGTAAAAAGCATAGTGGCATCAGCTCTGATTTTCACGAAAGTGCATCATCATAATGTGCTTCCTATACAAGCCTCATTGTCGGCAATGGAGCTAATAATTCTCCTATTTCCATCCAAGTTGCATTCCACAGTGACAAATGGTGTGTGTGTGTGTGTGTGTGTGTGTGTGTGTGTGTGTGTGTGTGTGTGTGAGGGCTGCTTTCAGAAGAAATGGCCTCTGAGTTTCACGTAGCTCTAGACAGTCAGCAGAGACCCTGAGAGATAGGGGTCATATTACACAGAGTCCACCCACTCGCCCGTGCCCCCATACCTCCTGGCTCTGCCCTGCTCCCTTCCCACCTGCATTAGTGCTGGTGATGGAGCCAGGAATCACGTCCCGGCAGGCCGCCGTCCGCATCCCCTCCTCCCCTCATCCATCCCTCCCTCACACCCACACCCCATCCCCCTGCTGAATTAGCATTAGCATAATGGGCTTTTTAGCACACTCCACTACCTGCCAAAGGGTAGCGGTGGCGGAAGCTGTCTGTCGACGGCCATTAGCGCTTTAGCTCATGCTCAGCTAACACCCCCTCAGTTCTCTCTTGAGTCCCATCTACAAGCACGTCATCCTCACACACACACATACACACTCACACACACTCTCACACACAGACACGCAATGCAACCGCCATTGCTGCTGCTGCTGCTGCTGCTGCTGCCGCAACCCATACCTGTGAACCCTTTAAAGGCTCATCAATTTTTCACGATGCGAGTTTACCAGGAAAAAAGGGAGAGGCAGCTAATGAGCAGGGCAGATGATGAGAATGTGATGAGCACACACAGCAAAGAGAGAAAGAGAGAGAGGGAGAGGGAGAGGGACAAGAGAAGAATGGAAGTCATACTTTAATACCGAACATAATGCACATCAATATTTCATCCAGTTGTAGGCAGTGAAACGGCTTGATTTACTGGCATTTTAATTATGGAAATTCCTGGGGCATTTCTGACCAGTGTGAGGGCCCGTTGGCCAGATGGCAGAGACGGATGAGGACCAGCGACCGCTTGTTTTCTTCTCAAACGTATGATAATGTGTCAGGCGATAGCCCGAGGTGGTCTCCGACAAGGCAACAAAAACAACAACAATAACATCAACAACAAACCATAACAACTTCGGGAAACTGTCAGTTTTAAAACTCTCCCTCCTCGATCTTTGCCCACCCTCCCCTTTGTGCGTCTCCCCATCAGAGGTCACCGCCTTGTACTACAGATCAAACCTTAATGAGATGTCAAGATGCTCGTCTCGGGCGAAACAAAAAAAAACAAAAAAAAAAACAAGCCCACCTACACAAGGTGAACCGAAACAGAGGAAGAGGAGCAGCATCCACTCTCGGCACGCCGGACAGATGGTTCGGACGAGGCGAGGACAAAGGTCTTGCATTAATGAGGCCGCACGAGAGGAGGTGGGGCCCTCTGACCTGCCGGCGTGAATTTTACACGGTTTGTAGCGCTTGCAAAGAAAGATACTTGGAAAACATGGAGGGTCGCCCTGCTCATGGCAGTGGTGAGATTATGGAGTCTTCTGGAGTAACAGTTACACATTAGGGGTTTGTGGTGGGTAATTTCTGCGTGTTTGAACATAATCCACCTGTGTATCACCAGGGCTCTGCTTCATGGGGGAGTTGTTGGTGTTTACAGTAGCCTACAGGTGATCACAACTAACAAGGGAAAAAAAAATGGAAACGAACATCTCACAGAACATCTCAACAACACATTACAAGGATGTGTACATGTGTACATGTGTACATGTCCCAGTATTGAACTAATATTAAACTATTATACTAATTAATATTAAACTTAAATCCCCAAAATACTGTTTCCTTTGTTTAGATGTCTACAAAAGATTAGACCTGAAACTTTAACCAAGAAAAATTCCAAGCTACTCTTAAGGCCTACATTTAACTTGAGATGGTGTGTGTAAAAGACCCCAGGCTGATTAAAGTGCATGTTGGCCATTGCAGCTGTGCGAGACATAAGGCAGCAAAAGCTCTCAAGCCTTACAAGCTTAACTGCATTCCACAAGTTCATGACTAAGAGAAAACAGCCAACTTAATGGCCAGTTTAACACGCCAGATGAAGCAAAGAATCCACCGGCATTAAAAGTGATGGAGAGCATTATGACTTAAGAAGTGCGCCTCAACAGTGCATTTAACCAGATGTGTCCTTATTTCCCTGCCTATGCATAACCTCATTCTGGAAGCTAAGGTTGCCTCTGAGATCAGCAACAACAGACAAATCAACAACAACACAACAGCAAAACAACAACATAAAAACCACCATCTTAGACTTAAAAAGGACTCTCCTATTAAATGGGAGTATATAGGTGGTGGTGGTGGTGGTGGTGCTGGCTGGGGGTGTGGGGAGGGTGTATGGGGGTGGGTGGGGTGTGGGTGAGGTGGAGAGGAGAGCAGTGGAGGTGCACTAGGGTTTTTATTTATTTGGAGCCTTTTTTTAGTGCAGGCAGTTTCCCTGGGAGATAATGAAAGGCTCTTGCTCATTACTGTCGCAGAAAGATAGCGAGCGGATTGTGGGAAGTGTCACAATGGGTGCATTTGTGTCTGTGTGTGTGTGTGTGTGTGTGTGTGCATGGGTGTGTGTGTGTGTGTGTGTGTGCACAGGAGTGGGTTGTTGCCATGCATGCAGGCACAGTTTTGTGTGTGTGTGTGTGTGTGTCTGTATGTGAGTGTGTGTGTGTGTGTGTGTGTGCGTGAGCATGCTTGTGTTGTGGGGGGCTAAAGACAAATGCATACCTGCCCCTCGCTGGCGTGCAAATGAAAATAATTGCACTTCTGGGCCTCTCACCTCAATCTCATTACTCTACAGAGGCGAACCTCCAGCCAGGCACACAAGCACATCACAAGCACAGGAGCACAAGACAAAAATAACACCAAGGAAACAGGTCTTCTATTTTTTTGATTTCGAGGGGGGGTTGTGTCTCTTCACAATGGAGGAGAAGGAAGCGAATGCACAGGAAAGAGGGTGAAGGATAAAGTGGAAAATAGACTTTTGTGTAAACCAGTCTTTTTAGTCTATGTCTGTCAGGGCAGGGGATTTGTGAGACAAGGTATTGAAAACCAAGAGTGAGAGAGATAGAAAGAGAGAGAGAAAGAGAGAGAGAGGGGGGGGGAGTTAGGGGGACAGAGAGAAAAGACAGGAGCGAGAACTCAGGGCGGAAGCAGCGGCAAAAGCGATTTCATGCTCTCGTGAACAGGTAGTGTATAAAGCGGGTTGTCTCTGTTGTAGGCTGGGGGCACATCCTCTCCCTGGATGAAGGTCGACCGAGGTCCTGAATCCCCGGATAGATCGCTGGGAAAAGCAGAGACCGAAAAAACACACTGCAATCTTTACTTTTTATAAATGACACTGGGACTTTGTTTAGTTCACATCATGAGGCATTGGTCCATAATAATAAATTCAACCACAAAAGGTTTACAAAACTAGATCGAGTGCATGGGAAATTCTGAATGGCCTCGGTAAAGCCAACAACAATGCCATTTGTCCTAATTATATCGCAGCCCAAGGCTCATGATGCATCATACTCGGGGAGAGAGACGGTGGGATCACTTAAACAATATGTCAACACTTTCTAATCTGTGACAGTATTGGAAACCCAACTGGGTCACCACATCAGGGATCCCAACATGAACTCTTTTGTCATTGTTTTTTCTTCCACTCAGGCCTCCAAGGGTTGGGGAGATAAATTATATTGTAATGCTTTTGAAAACAAACAACAAAACTCATCTTGATCAGGTTTTCTGTAAATATTGCTTTACTGATTATCTGTGAAACTGAGTGTTGCGCCAGTTGTTATTTGAACAGCTTTGCCTTGATTTACTGGTGATTATATTCACTCTTTCCGCTACAGTATTTATGCATCACTAAAGTGTTCTAAGGCCCTTTGTCTCTTTTTCTTCATTTCTCTCATGGCTATTTTGAAATGCGGAGTAATGGAGAAGCCCTTCAGGTTCCATTAATCTGGAATGATGTGGGAGCTCACATGGATTGACCTCGGAGCTTTTTTCTCTTGCCCTATTGTCAGGAAGATGGAAGCTTCGGTCTTTTACTGCAGAGGAAGAATGGCTCTTTCGCCCCCAGTCCGCCCAGTTAAGGAAGAGCCTCATGACTTATTAAGTCTCTAGTCCATTGATTATTGATTAGTTGGGGCCTTCTCTGGCTGAAGGCTGCAAGAAGCCATATGAAGCCATACATGCTGATGTGGCCTGTAGAAAAAAAGTAACTCTGAAACTCTGTCATGACACATCAGTTTCTTCATTTTTTATTTTAAGCTCAAGTCATGATCTTTTGAGTAGAGTAAATTTGAGGTTGTGGCAAGGTCTTATTTGATTTATATTCACATTCTGTAATAGTATATCATATTTCTTGCTTTTTAGACCAATTTCATTGTTTTCTCAAGTAATTTCTTGTTTTTTTTTTCTCCATGAGCAGAAAATCCGAGGTCTGTACGTGTTTGTGGTCCGATTTATTTCACTAGTAGTGCCATATTATGTTCTGTGCTCAGATGAGTGATTGATGAAGTTCTACTGACTTCTAAAGAACTTACAAACAGAAATACGAGTTACAACCACAAGAAAGCAATGCATCACACATGGATAGAATCTGACCCGCAGTACAAGAGGCAGAGTTAGTTTATAAGACAAGGCTCCGCCCTTGTTTTCAGGCATCTGTGTGAAGGTGAATGGCTCGTTTGCGAGCAGCCAGACTTCTGGACTGGTACACAAGGACATGGCAACACGCCACCCACCCCCCCAGAACAATGGAGCACACTTGATATATACTGAACGGACATGCTGTACTTTATTTAGTGCCTGTGTTTGCATCATCAAGTGTTGTCAGATTCCATTTCCCACTCGGTGATGTCTGCGCAGGCGGGGGAGAGCAGCAGTCTACAGGGCTGCCTGCTTCAGTCTGGAACTCCATTCAGCGTAACTGAGACTCTTTGCTCCTTCAGCCGTATTCCAGGTTTGGGAAACACAAATAGAAAAAGAGGAGGAAAAAAAACAGGATTTAAACCAATGGCTTGACTCCAAGGTGAAGATAAGTTGCCAGTAATATAAATTACCGGAGCACCAATCCCCCCTTAAATAAAAGGCATACATTCTCCGCTGCAGGAACAATGAATCACTATGCAGTTTGAGGTGGACTGATTTCTTTTGTGTGATGGGAGTTCTGCACGACTCCACATATAATCAAGTCCACACAAATTAGCAAGGGTGCTTGGCCACACGAGAAAAAACAAGATATTTGCTCTAAAACTTCAACTGGGCAGATGCTAACAATTTTCCTGGGTTTTCTTCCTCATGAAAAATGTATGTGTTGTACACAATGAAATACATGCCAAAAACGAGGTGACAGAGGTAATAGTTCTCAAATGCAAGCAAAGTGTGTTTAAATGCCAAGCCCAGCAACTCAGTCTTGAAGAACCTGCTGATGGTTATTTTTCCCTCCCTAAAGTGGAGGTGAGCATTTGCAATGTAATTTAGTGGGAAAGGTTGATGCTCCTGCCTCGGGCATAGCTCCACTCATAAAGCATGCTGGCGAGAGACACGGAGCTGGGGGAAGCGAGGAGAGGCAATCGACTACAAGCACCAGAGGAGCACATATACCGGCCTGTCTCTTTTCAATGCTCTCCCGGATTAAGCGCGGCTTTTGTGCATCCGTGAGGAAGTTATACGGTGAGACCACCGTGACTTTGGCATGGTTTCCTTCACTTTTCCACACACGAATAAGCACGATAAATGGCTGCAACCAAAGTCCCATATAAATGGGGGGGGGGGGGGGAATTCCCTCTTAGCTGGTCATTTCTGCACGCATACACTCTGTGCCTTCAGCTTTGAATGGAATGCACCACCAGTCCCTAACACAGGCAAAACTCACTGTTTAATAACTTAGAGTAAATTACACTGGGGAATCCACAGATAGCTACAGATGTACACAACTGGATGAAATTGCTCTCTTTTGTTCACAGGCTCTGAAGTAAACACTTGGGAGCATTTCCTATGCGCTGCAACCCTTGCAGATGAGAACAACACAGATCTTATTTTTGCCCCAATTTCTTTCCAATTAACCCCGCTGAGGTCGAGGAGATGTACTGTGTCCTGAGCTACGGTTTGTTATAATGGTTTACAATTCTGTTTGTATTTACCTAGTGGGAAGCCTGGGGTAACCTGTAGTAATCCTTTCCTTTCAATTAGCCACTCACTACTAGGCCTCCCGGGGAGAGGAAAGAGGGGCTTGATCGTCTCGTCTCATTTTGTCTCAGGCTCGTGTCCTCAGCTCCACATCCCTCCGACTCCCCCGTTAAATGAGCAGCCTGTGGGCCGATTTTGTCTTCTCTTCCCAGTCTGTCATGATACAGTCTCAGATGCTACAGAGGAGGTTTTGGCAAAATAGGTCAAGGATGATGTTAAAAAAAAAAAAAGTCATAGTATTAAATTATGTAATGAAATTGTACATTTGATGCACACACACATACACACAACAACTCAACTCAATCAATCCACATAAATCCCTTAGAATTACCTAGAGAAAAAAAATATGAATGTAATCTGCTTATTCTTATGTAATGATAATGTGTAATAATTATGTGTGTGCCAGTGACACATGCTTCAACTTATCCATTAACAGTACATGAGTTGATGATGTGCATGTCAGAGTATGTGACCGAGGTCTGCAAACACATGTGACCTGTATGATCCTGGAGTTGTATTTCCACTTGCATTTACTCCAAAGGTGACCAAGAGGTTAATCTTGAAATGGTCCTTGAAGCTATTAAACTTGGTAGAGCATGAATGCCACTGGCTTTTATTCATCCATATCCATTTATGGATCAAACTGCCAACCTTTCCATTCCCATATCTGACATAGAATCAGTGTGACTGTAGTAAATACGTCTCACTTAGAAGGTTTCTCAACTTGCCTTTTTTGCCTCCATACCCGCTGTTATGAATAAATCTCCCTCAAGCACTTAGAGCAACTTAAGTGTCTCTGGCAGCTGAAGGAGCATCTATTTTTAGTCTTTTCTATCATTCACATTAAGTAGGGCTTAGTCCACCAAGTACACCGCGGCATCCTCATCTGCTGAACGACAAATAACCTCCAAGGTCAAGCTGCCCAATTTAAACTGTAATTGAATGATGAAGCAAGTTCAATGCTAAGGGCTAAAGGATGGACAGCAAAAAAGAAAGAAAGAGAAAAAAAAAACATTTAAGTCTGAAGAGTGTCTCCCCAGGAGAGGAATCAAGCTCTCCCCAGTCTGAGTGAAGCAGACCGCCGAGGCTTATCTCAACCGCGCATTCATGCAAGAGTCGGAGTTTCATGCCCGGCGTGTCCGGAGGGAGTCCTGGAGTGAGTTTATGGGGGTTAGCCAGACGCTGTGAGAGGGGCCTGTCATTACAGAGACACTAAAGAGAGGCAGAGTCAGGTGAAATGCAACGCAGGGGAAAAAAGGATGGGAGAAGGTTGAACAAAAAAAAAGGAAAAAATTAAATAGCTGGACTCAACGTCCTCTGAGCATCTGGTTCCATTCACGTTCGACTGTCATACATTTCAGCATGAGTAGACTATCCAAGCGTTATTCCACTGCCACACGGACAAAGACACACACACACACACACACACACACACTCACACACACATTATCCTTAGAACAGCACCCCGGCGAATGAGCCAACAGACAGCAATTAGCTTCTAAGCTTCCTCAGCACAACTTCTCATTGAAATGCTGCAAAGTTGGCAGTGAGGAATACCAGCCGAGAGGAATGGTAATTAAACAACAGGCTGGCTTCTTGACGGGTCTATTGCTTAATGCCACCCAGCAACATCAGCAGTGCTGGATTAACATGCAAGGCAAATGTTAGAAGCTGCGACAGAGTCAAGAGAAAAATGAGAGACAGGAAGAGACAGGAAAGTGCATACTCTGACAGGCAGTGTGTGCTTGCGGATTTTGTATTGACAGGAAAACTTATTGACTTAGGCATTCTGGTGAGTTTAAGGCAACAGACAGATTTCTCTACAGTTTCACTTGACATAAAATGTTATGACATTAGCATGTTATAATTATGTACTGTAATTGTATTGAATATGTCATTACTGACTTTAATGAAACTTCGAAAAATGCACCAATATCAAATCATCTGTGCGGTCTAATATTTTAAGATAAATGTCAGTCCTACATATGGAATGGGAATTATGCTTAAAAATTATTGTCCTAAACACTACATGACTAATTCAGATAACCTTTGCTTCAATTACTTCCCAAGGCTTGAAAAATAAGAAAAAATCTGAACAACTTTCCAAAGTAGGCTACAACTACTTCACAGCCAGTTGTTAAATTCTTTCTGCTCTGAGATTTGAAATCAATGCTTACACACAACTGCATACATTAATTTGAGCTTTGTTTCACCTCATCATCGAACTTACCACCCCAGAAAAGTAATTAGGATTTGCCTACCAGATCCACGCATCAAGGGTTCAATGTGCAGCAAAGCGACATCCCACATTATCTCCTCAGTCATGTTGCCCCCTGATAATCTGTCTCAACTCCAACAATTTACCATGTCTAATTAAGAAAGGGAGCACGTTTATCTACCATTTACATGCTCTGCTCCAAACCTCTGTCTTAATCACATATAAACAAATTTGTGAAAAACAAAACAATTCAAACGAGCTACTGTCTTTGTCTTCCTGCAACACTTTTCTCATTTAGGTTCAACACTAAGATGGTATCTGACAATATTGCAGCTATTAAAAAGTCATGCTGAGCATGAAAGGAAAATAAATTAATGGGGGGGGGGGGACAGGAATATAATTGATATTTGCTCCTCCCTCTCTAACAGCAGTGCCCCAAGGATCGATTTTAGGACCAATTTTATTTAGTTTATACATTAATGATTTTACCTATGATTTGTCAAGAGGTTCACACCCAAATGCAGATGATACAGTTATCTATGTGCATGCCAGAACTAGAGAACAAGCTGCATTAAAACTCACTGTGGCTTTAAACAAATTGTCAGACTGGTTGACATACAGTATAACTGTCTTACTCTTAATGTGAGCTAACCTAGCTAACTGGTACAGGTATTCTTCTGTGCATGGCCCCTGTTAAATAAACTAATAAACTAAACTAATCTAAACTAAACTAATCACATCTTCTATACCTCTTTTTGCTTTGCCACTGGTCAGACAGAACTACAGTACCTGGCACTGCTTTCCCTCCCAGTCTTTTTGGCTCCAAAAAATCCTATTACTCAAACATCCACCTTAATTTATACCCCAGCTCTTGTGCTGTTCCATTCAGAATGGGACTGATGGGTCTAGAGGCTGCTCCCCCACCCCCCTTCACTTATTCATTGGGACTCTGGTGAAGGAGCTCAGAGGTGCCTGCTTTCATTACCCTCTCTCACTGAACATGGGGCTGTTTTTATCCCAGTGCATCTTGGGAACAGTCTTGTGGCTGCTGAGAGGTGGATGTGTGGAGAGTAATATTGTGTAGCCTTAATGAGGTGGTGTATAATTCATTGCATGGGCCCTACAGCATTATCAACATAAATGTTAGTGTCTCCCATATATTTAAATTGTGGCAATAATATAGAGAGCACTCAAGGTCCTAGTAAGATACAGTATATTAGCAATTAACCATTATGAAAAAGTTCAAAAAGACTTTTACAAAACAGAAATGTAGACTGTAGACTACCAAAAATGACAGGATATTTATATTAAATGATCATATGTTGTCAGCTATAAGAAATGTTGGAATTTCCTGCTGACCCAGCCTGTATGAGATGTAGTATAACCTTCTTTCAATGTGCTGTGTGCATGTAAGGATGGCCATTTCTCGAGGAGTATCCGGATTAAAGAGAAGCCTCAGTACATTCGATCTGGTGATGGCCATCGGAATGGAATTCTTCCCCTGCTCCACAGGATTTGCGGTCCTGCTTAGGCTGCACCTTAGAGAGCATCATGGGCTGGCTTGGCTTTAAGGGAATAACTGTAAGGATAAATTTAATTGAAATGCATTATGGTTAACTTCCAGTGCCTCGAAGGGGGCTTTTGTGAGCAGTGAACGCAAGATAAAGCACCAATGCCACACTGAAGGTTGCTATGCCTTTTCAATCTAATGCAACTTCCAAAGTCTGTGAATGAACATGGACTCCACGGCAGCAGGTGGACATACAGTATGCTTTCTTTCTCTGAAAAACTAGGCCGGCAGTGTTGTTCCGCCCTCCGTGTCTTCGTCATTTCCAACTGAGTGGTCTGGAATGGTTTGAATCCAGCCAGACTAACCCTATACAACAACTTATCTACTACGAATAAACAGCGATTTTTATATTGGAGAAATTCTTAGTTAATGGTCTATTTTGGATAGAATAAGGTCATGTAGAATAAGGTATTAATAAGTAAGGTGTTTATATTTTTTGTATTAATAAGTAACTTGTAATGGCTAATGGTTAGTACAGTATATTACTAATTTGCATGTTAATAAGCTGCTCGTTATTAGTAAATCTAAAGTGTTATCAAAAAATGTTATTCATGTTCATTATGTTACTCTTATGTTGAAAACCTCTCATAAAGTGTTACCGAATAGTGGAATAGTGGCATTTTCTAAATGGCAGAGGCCTTCTTGAACAGATATCCATGCAATTTGGCACACACCTTGATATTGGTAGTGTTTATATCAAATTACCTCCAGTTCACACGTTCCCATCATATGATGGCAATTGAATTGCCCTGTTTTTGCATTTTTTTTCCTCTGTGCTGTGGTGGCCATAATGAGTTCTGTCAGAGTAAGCAGAGATAAGTTACACATAGAAAAAGCATGAAATTAAAATGTATGGCATGTTTCAAACATGAAGTCCATTTGAAATGCATCTAATTCTTAAATTTTCCATCAGTGATTCTGGACGACATTGCGTCTGTTTCACTTTACTCCACATAACTTTGTTTGTGTTTTAATTTCTTATTATGTGTGAGTTTTTTAAGGTTATTACCAATGCCTGATTAAAATTCCATGTAAGTAGGCCAACTAGAAATGTATTTACTTAAAATGGTGGTGACGAATTCAGGCATATTTATTCCCCCCACCATGTGTGTTGTCATTTAGATCATCTAAGAATAGTTTGCCTGCAAATATGGTATTGTGATTAATGCTTGAAGAATGTTAACTCCATAATTTAATGATTTGTCTGTGAAATTAATAGTTCCCATAACCAGAGATAATTATCATAGAAA
Organism: Sardinella tawilis; assembly: GCA_030264315.1. NCBI lineage: Eukaryota > Metazoa > Chordata > Actinopteri > Clupeiformes > Clupeidae > Sardinella > Sardinella tawilis. Next base: position 5,040,728 of record JASCQY010000071.1, read on the forward strand.
GCCTGGGATGTACTTATTTTGCTGTGGAGGCTACAGCATCCCCCTGTGGACAATAAAGCCCCAGATCTCAAATGTTTCTGGAGAAACCCCGATAGTTTAAAGCTCATCTCTAGTACTGTTCCAATGACTGCAACACTTTACACCACAGGACATCTGATATTTATGGCCTGACGAAAGCTGCTCACCAGTTGTTTCTATTCACGAGTCTAGGCTGCCAACCTCCTAAACTATGGTAAATGTCTATCCACAAGAGAAGAAAGTTAAACAATTGCTTAATATCTGTTGAGGGATCGTTTTACACTCCGGTGTACTGAAGTCATTACTAAGACTGGGCGAACTATAAGGAATGAGCAAGAGGACATTAAATATGGAAAGCAGAAACCTATACTAAAGTGGCCATCCCTACATTGTTCATGGAGCCGTGCGGTGAAAGCACTCAAATGAAAGCCCAGGAAAACAAAGTATACTCCCCTAACGTAAAATATTGATGTGCAAACATATCTCTTAGCTTATAATAATTTGACCTGGTTGGCCATACCTTAAGTGCTCTGCATCTCCTTCGTGGTTATTGGGTAGTTTTGACTTTTATCACAAGGGGTGGGCCTCCATGGAAATATTAATGAAGCTGAAATAAACCTTAACTTCCAAGGACCCCCCCCCTCCCCCCAATACACACACACACACACACAGATATATCATGTCACAACCTTTCACCTCAACCTTAAATGAGAAGTGATTGAACAAGCATCAAAGCTACTCATTTCATGGCATCGATCAACTGCTACAAGTTTTGTTCATATGAACATCATTCTTTCCATGAATGCAGTAGCAGCCATTGCATTACTCAGATAAAATCAAACTTTTAATGTATTCAGACACATTAGTCATCTGTAATCCAGACACTGCACTGTCTCTCTGTCTCGCCAGTCTTCCCTTTGCCACACTCAGACAACAGCATTTCAAAAAGGCTGAAATTTCAGCAACTGCATGACTGAGTGATCTCTTCCATTGTTAATGAGAATATTCAGGTTACTTTTACAGGGAACCAGCATGGATATAGGGAGGCTCTCAATGAAACAACATTTGTGTACATTGAGGGAAGTTTCTATTTTTCAGGCTACACAACCACATGAAATATAGACACACATAGGCCTACTTAACTGTTCCATCATGGTGACTGATTACACCATGCATTTGCCAAAAGATAATGGAAACCCTTTAATACTCATGTGGCAAGGTGCGGAAGGAGCGTGGACACCTACTGTGATGCCGTTAGGCCACAGGATATCCAAACAAATGAATATTAAGGAGGCAGGCTTATAACAAAATAGTTTCTTTATTTTCTACATTTTATTATAAACATTCATACAAGACTTCCTGTACACGGAGCTGCCTAGGAACATTAGGGCCAGAGCCAGCGATACCACCCCTGACAGGCCACACACTAAGTATATAGGATATTAAGAGGTACACTGCAAGTCACTCTACCACAAATAAACTGTACGATATAGGCTACGGTATGCAAAACACTCTCACCGATTTACACACAGAGATACACACAGCAAACCCAAGTGTAATCCACACCACACGGTCA
>JASCQY010000071.1:5108273-5126649 GCA_030264315.1 Sardinella tawilis
AATTGACGGAAAAGACGTGTGAAACGCTCCACACGTATCCGTATCCGTCTTTTACGTTGAGCATGAATGGGCCTTTACCTGTAAGCAGTTTAAAGCCTTGCAAACCATTTGGCATGGCCTACCGATGGGGTCTGTAATTCTTCAAGTAAGAGCCTTTGCACTGGAAGACAGACAAATCATTCACACATATTCACTTATAAAGTAAATTACAAGGTGTGATTATGTTTTATGAAACACATTGAAATATGTCATATGACCTAGCTACTTAAAGTAGGCTAGCTAGCGCTTTATAGATAAGGCGGCCGCCTTGACAACAAACAGCTCCCGCCTTGACTACACCACCAGAAAATAAATAAATAAATAAATAAATAAATAAATAAATACAATCGTTTTCATATTGTCCATTCAGTCTCATTTTTCGCTGAGTTTTTGTCATAGCGATAACATGCGTGAAACAGCAAGATCCTTTTCAAAGGTGTTACTTGCTAGTTGAAAGTTATGAATTTATAACGAAAATGACACAGTTCTGCATCCATCTCGGATTCATAGGTGAAATATCTCATGATTTCTTTATATAAATATGGCAAACTGCATGTCAAAATAATCGGCTAATAATAAAAACTCAAAAACAAGAAAAAAATACAGTTTTAAGAAAAATTTTATTCTGCGGCAGTGCAGCAAGAAAATTGCACTTACTAAGATTTCTTGAAACAAGAAAAAGTAGGCCTACAGAGAAAACAAAGTCTTGATTTATTGATCTATTGTCAGATTCTAAACAACCCACTCTATAGGCCTAGATTTCTTCTGCAATGCTTCCTATGGCAAGACTGTAATAGCCTAATGAGAAATTAAGACACAAAACATTTATGTCTTGATATGTAGTGGTATGCTAGTATCCTATTAAAAACACTGTCAGATTTGGATAGCATAGAATGCCCTGAAGAATATCACATAGCCTAGGTCGATGCACCCATGACCCTATGTTTTGTTGAAAACCCTGCATTTGGCATCTATCTACCTTTCCTTTTTTACCATGAGCTGACATTTTGCAAGCACCTGTTTGTAACAATGTACATTTACTGTAATCATGCACACTATTCATTATCGTGAATAAAAAACAACTTCAAAATAAAAACAATGCAGCTAGTCCAAGCATGAGTATATGTTAATTTTGCAATTTAATCAAGGGGCCGGCATATCGCCCAGGTGTGATTTTAACTGTCTGGAACATGACTTTCAAAAAATTCCATGTCCAGTAATAGAATAATGCAATAATATGAGTTCATCGTTTGGTAGAAAGGTGCTTGATGAAATCAAGTTCTGTTTGGATAATAGTACTTCACTTTGTAAACAAGGCCAACATCATTCGAAACTCTCACAAAAAAAAGATAATAAATCATAGGATCACATGCCTGACCACGTTGGTTCCTCATAGCCTTAGAGAAGTGCAAAGGACAGCCCACTGAATGATGCACTGTGTTTGACCAACATCCTGACCAAGGTTTGTCTCACAAGCTGTATTATGACTTAAATCTGAGTGAGGGAGAGGAGGCTCTGACTTACAAACTTTCGGTGATCTAAATAGGTATAAATAAAACACAAGTTAGGCCTATCTTAAGTTGCACGATTAATAATCGCCCCCTAGTGCTTTTTATACTTGCATCAAAGCATACAGACAAGCCTACGCAGTCGACGTACCATCAATAAGTGAATACCATACTTCCGCATACCCGATGGCCTTTTGTGCGTGGTTGTCTTACGGAGTGGATTTTTTTTGGTACCGAGCGGAGAGGAGATGCACACGGCACTCGAGTGAGGTAACTATATAAAAAACCCGATTTGTTTTCATACACTCCCACAACATGGACCCGAGCAGTGTTAACAACGTGTCGCTAGTACAGTCTGTAATCAGAAGTCAGGGAGAAATAATAAAAGTATAGTTTTGTGCTTTACGGCGTTGTGTCTTAGCTTCTCTTAGCTAATCAGTCTATTTCCTGTGAAGTGTCTAGGGTTTGGAATATGAAACGGGAAGCTAACTTTAGCGAGCTTGCTAACGCCATAGGATTAACTATTTTAGCCAACAGCATTGTAGATAGTCCCCGGAGAGAGCTATGAGACCCGTTTTCTATTTTTGCTAGCTACTGATAAGTATCTGTGAAACCGTCGTGCTCATATGTGGTGCTGATATGGTTCTGGCTTTTGATTATCTTTGTGGTAACACGCGTTTGCCTGCGCTGCTAGTGTAACGTTAGCTAGCGAGAGGGGCAGCTTTGTACGGAGACGCCAGCTAATAGCTGGTAACTTGTTAGCGAGCTATTGGGTAGAGATTTGAGTTTTGTCTTTATCAGAAGTGGATTTCGTGTTGTATTTACATAGTATCCTTACTAACGTTGTCTGTACATTACAATGTATAATCCGTCAGGTCGTTCGGCAAGTGGGCGTATAGTCACCTTTCCTTAAATGCTGCATACGAAATATTTCATTCACCCGCCACCTTAATCTGTTATGCACACCACGTGTGGCGAGCTGTTGTTACTGTAAATTGGCTCTTCTGTTATGAGACTAGTAATGCCAACTCTTGCTGTGTTGTGAATGCAGTTATTGTGTTTCACATTGGCTACTTTGTGTCATATGCTACCCCTTGCTAAACCCTATTCGTGGGAGAGGACGGCTGCTAGTGCCGTGAATCGTGAGTTCCAGATCGCATGGCAGTAGCACAGGTCTCAAGCAAGCTATGCTCTCTCTACTAGCTGCAAGAAAAATATATTCAGTCATGGTGATGTAGCCATGTATTTCCACGCATCCCATCAAATTTATTATTTTAAACACATACTTTGTCTGGAATGCAGGCTAAATGTTTCTTACGAAATGTTGATTGGAGACATCAGCTATTTAGCTGTAATGTGATAACGCAACAGTCCGTTAACCCCAGAGTAGCGTTAGTACTCATTGCAGTAGCCTACAGTTTGCTTGATGACATGCAACCCCTAAACGACTGTAATATTTACAAAACATTGTCTGCAGTTTGCAGGGAATGTTCTGAATACATTTGAGACGATTTCTATTCAGTGTTAAGGGGAATTCGCGCCAACACTGCGTCATGTTCACTGGTCTGTGAAGCGATGTCGTCATCAATCGTTCAGGGGCATTAAAAGCATTTTCTGCCTTTTAAAACATTTCTGGCTTTGTCCAATTAAATAACCGAGTTACGGACTGACGTGTTTGTTCCGTCTGTACGGATTGTCAAATAGGCAGAACATATTTTTGTTGCAAAAATTCCGTAGCCCATTTTTATTTGTTTATCAAATTAGCTGTTAGTAAGGCATAACCCACCCACAGAATATTTTCTTTACTTGGTTGACATGTTAACATTTGTGTCCCCTGTATTATAAGAGAAGAAAGCCTTGGGTGGCAATTTGAATCTGGACTGTGCCAGAAATGGCCCATTGTTTTTATTAGATAACAAAATGATTCTTATGACTAGTCACATGGTCCAATAAAGGTATCACATTGAGAGAGATTCTTCTAAATATTGAGTGTTCAATTTATGTAGTAAAACTCCCAAGAAAGAACATTTCAAAGGAATAAAAAATGTTTCACTCCACTACATTTCAAAGCATAGTCAAAATGAAGGCAGATTTGTATTATAATTCATTAAATTCATTAAATTGTCTTTATGAATGGGTGATTAATCAGGATTTGACATTACCTTATTTAGGCAAGCTGCAATGCATTCTGGGTTGAAAACAGCCAAAATTACAAGTGCCAGTGGAATGGGAATATGAAAGTAGTTTCAACCCAGAATGCATCACTGGCTGCAGCCAGCTTGATTTAGTCAGATAATGTCAAATTCAGCTATTGATTTAAGAAAATGTGACATGAGACCAGAAGTGTCGCATTCTTGATTTATTCAGGGGTCACGCAGTGAACACTAATGGCAGACAATTCCACACAATCCGAAGAGGAGTGGGGAGTGATCGTCACTTATTCAATTTCTGGACATGGCCGATATTCACATGTGTTCAAGTAGACTGCAAGTACTCAGAGAAAGCTGAATTCAAAGAGAATCAACCTAACCTTTGAAAAAGTGCAGATCCTGGCATGTTACTTGAATACAGTTAAGCCCAAGCTGCTATCACATCTAGTCTCTTAACGCCTCTCGCAAAGGATTTCCTTTGTTGGGATGCCTGCTTTTCTCTAAAGGAAGGAGTTCAACTGTCTCTGAGTTTGCTCCTCTGTGGGTGTGCGGCACGCGTGTGAGTGTGCGCATGTGCATGCATGCGGGTGAATGAGCAGTGTCTCTGACCCCTCATCATGCTTTTTGGAGACGTAAAGTGCAAATGGGTCTGACAGGCGTTGAAAATCTCCCCGATTAGCGCTCTCCTCCTGCTTTGATACTCTCTACCCCTCTACTGCCTCTGCATTCCTGGGCTCTGGGAGCGAATAAAAAGAGACCATGTGGTTGATGAGTTTATCCCTTATCATTTCAGCTTTAAAGGAGAAGTTTGATGTGAATCAGTCCATAGCCCTGTTCTCTGAATATTGTTTACAGGGAAGAAAAACGAAAAAAGTTGATGCAACATAGGCCGAATAATCAACCGGGCAACTAATACTACGTAAATGGGGCATAGTGACTTTCAGTTTCATTTCACTACAGTATGCCCCATTCAGTTAGCAATAGTTATTGGTTTATAACTCAACCTATGTTGCATCATTTTTTTTTTTTCATTCTTTTTGCTACAGACAGTAGTCAGTGACCTCTAACAACAGGGCTTTGGATTGATTCACACCAAACTTCTCTTTTAAAAGAAAAGGCCTAGCAGTCACAGTTTATTTGTCACAGCCTGAAATCTACTTGCTCTTAGTTCTTCCTGTCTGTCTATGTCTATGTGGAGTCACCATCTAAACACAGGAAAGATGGTTGACCTGCCCAGATGCTCACTCACACACAAAATCTGCTGGACTTTTTCCCCTGCTGTAAGTGGCTATTTTAGTGGCTGATTAACTGAAATCCTTCACACCCACCCATTAACACGCACACACATACCCCCCACCCACCAAATGGTAGTAAGTCACCTGACTTGCAGGACTCAAAACATTAAGACTAGTGCCATGCTTTTCCAGAGGAACGCCAGAAAGGACTAGAGCGGCCCTGGTTTTGGTCAGAAAGTAGAGGTAAATCAGCAGAACTTTAAGGCCTGTGTAGTTGGGGGGAGTGTAGGGGTGGTGGCAGGCTCAGGCTGTTTCTGTCTTGGCAGATAAGCCACTGTTTACCAGCGGAGATAACTGACAAGCCACCTTGGATGCTTTCCCATGATTAGCCTACATCGCGTCACACCTGCAAAGCGAAGCAACAAATCTCATGATCATACGCATTGGCTTGCCAGAAGGTGTTGGTGACGGAACATATCAAGGCAATCCAGCTTTTGTTGATGCCAACAATTTATTGGAAGACTGGATCTTCAGTATTGTTGGTGAGGTGCATTGTGGGTCCTCTCTGAGCATAACCTAATCAGAGTGAGTGTGATTAGCTTTAATGTGATTTGATACTGATGGCTTTGTAAAAGTATCCTGTCAGTCTGAGTATGCATACTGTTTTACTTAAGTGTCTGAAGTTGGAGTAGTGTTCCCAACAGGATGTTTCTCTATTGCAGTGAAAAGAGCTTCTGGGTTAATAGATTTTGAGGTTGTAGACCTCTATTTTTTTATGTGATTTGTCAGCACTTTTTAGTCAGAATTTTTAGACTGAAGCCCCTTGCCCCTTGTTCCATTTGTGGATCATGTTTTATCCCTTTTACTGTCTTAATAAGCCAAGGATGTTGATTAGCACAGTACTGAACCGATGCTAAGAACTATGAAATGGATCCCTGTGGTGCACTGTTCCAGCTGACTTCTTTTCATTTTTTTACACTCTGTGAATGTGTCTGCATTCATGGCTGTTGCAGAAGAAATGGTTGTTGGCTTGGCTCGGCACTGCCTGCTGTTTTGAATGTCGACAGACCCAGGTTGTGTGCACAGAAATTTCTGCGAGATTTGGCCCAGCGTGTCCACTGTTGGAGTCAGCCGGGCCGGCAAGTCGTGTTTGGCGGCGCTGGTCATCGGAACAGTCAGTTCCACTGGCTGCACCTTCAGCTGAGTTTTCTGTGGCGTGTTTTTCTCCGTTTGCCCAAGTCTGCACCAAATGCTTGCTGTCCCCTCCTGCCATCTGCTGCGTCGGGGGCCCCATGTGTTAGCAGGCATCTGCTCGTCTCTTTCTGCCTCGGGTCCTTTGCTGACATATTTAGGAAATCGCATTTAGACAAGGAAAGGGATCTATTTTTTCTTCTTCTTTTTTTTTTCCCTCCTTCATGCATCAATCGAGTGGCTGCACCCAGCACTGTCTTAATGGACTGTTAGTTGGATTGGCACTTCTGACAGTGAAAATGGCGCCATGGTCCTTGAAGGTGTCACACCATCATGTAAGCTAATGTGCACTGCTGAAAAATTGGATTTTTTTGATAAATGATGGCCTACTGAAGGTGTGCTTGCTTGACTGTAATATTGGCGTGATGCTTGGCTTCTTCCTTCTACAACCTGTTTCATGTAAATACGAGTGGCAAGACTGGTTTTGGGCACATGCAAAGCCAGTTGTCTGCTTCAGTGGTAAAAAGATAGTGAGCGCTGTATGTCTAACATGACTGACGGAAGACATCATGGTGCATTTCCTGTGTGATGTCCAGGGTCAGACATCTCAAGTGTCACCAGCTCGATCAATACTGTTATATCCCTTGGGTTACATCTCATTTCGTAGTGGCTTGTAAGAAAGAATGCAAATTGAAATAAGTGGGGGGAAAAAAACAACAATACCAAAAAAGAAACAAAAAGGGCGTAGTGTTTTGGCTGGAACGTGAGTGCGAGAAAGGGAGCGATGTCTCCCTGCTGACCTGTAAGAGTTATTCGGCAGCCTCGCCGCCATGCAGGTTGTCCAGCGTACAGTAAGGGCTCCTGAGGACTGCGGGAGCGGCGTGCCTCCCTGGCGAGGAATGCTCTGGTTGGGTTGAGCCAGACGACCACGCAGGGCCTCACGCATGACTGCCAGAGATGAGACAGGCCCGTGGGGCGGTGGGGGTCTTGTGAGAGTCATATGAGGCGGCTTAAGGGCTCCTTCATTCATCCTCTCTCCTCTTCTCTCCTCTCTTTTCTCTTTTTTTCCTGTACACCCCCCCCCCAACCCCCAAAACACACCCCGCCACCTTCCTGTACTCCCTCCCCCCTCTCTTGTCTTGAGTCTGAAGATGAGCAGTATACAGAGTCTGCCCTGATCCCCCCCCCCCCATTCCTCACTCTGCTACGTGCCAGGAATGTGCCCCCTGCTTGGTGCCCACCAGGGCGAGTCTGCCCTCATGCGCCTGCTGTTAATTTCTTCTCTCCTGCCTTTTCTCTTGCTTTGCCATCACGCAAACGTTCTGGCTGCGCCATTGTGGTTGATATGGACTCCATACTGATGAACATGCCTCTGCATTTCTCATTGTTGGTCTTCGATGGTGCAGCAGTAGGGTGCACCAAACACTGTTTGTTTACCTGTGATAGTATTTCTGTCAAATATACTGTGATGAAAAAACTAACTTCAAAACTCACATCTGTCTCTGTACCTGATCTTTTAGTTATTATGTTCATAATTAAGTTAAAAGCATTGCAAATCCCTAACTTTGGTAATTGGTCATTTACAATAATGAAAAGTCTAGTCCTGGTCTTTTGTTTCAACCATGAAGTGTAAGTTATTGTGTCAATTTTCACTCTGTTAATCCTTTGATTTTCCTTTGTTCTCAGCAAAAAAAGAAAGAAACCTGGATTTTTTAAAAAGTTTTTGGAAATCTAAAGCCCAGTGGATCTGAATCAAGGGCCAAAGTGGCGTGTCTTGTCATTACGGTATGCTGGTTTATAGGGAGTACTCCCATCTCTGTTCTTGTGTGTCATGTGGTTGTTTTATGCAATGCACAGCAAAGCCTTTCAGCGATTAGCTATTTGCTTTCAGGGCTTGGTGTGAAAATGACGCTTATTTCAGACGTGCTGTTTGTCAACTAACTCGCTTTAGCTTTAGTTGCATAAACTCCTCCTTGGGATTGTATCAGGTGTGTGTGTTAGTGTGTTTGTGGGTGTGTTTGTGTGTTTGTTTGTTTACATATGTGTGTGACTATGACTTGGGAGTGTTTAGACACTAGGCCTTCAGAGCTCCCTGGGATAAAAGGCTGCTTTGTGTGTTTTGTGCATGTATCTGCTTTAGTGCTCTCAGAGTGGCATAGCCAATAAACTCAGCTCCCCCTGTCCTGACCAACACTAAACTGGTCTTCTCATTTGCAGTGGTGTTGAAGAAGAAGCCCTCAGATATGGTGAGTAAGCTAAGCTGTCAGAATCTAACCCTGTGATCGGGACCTCCCCTCTAAACAAACCCCATACAGTACTGCTAATCCTGTTTACATGTGCCCAGACACACACAAACACACACCACAACCTATAGCCTAATCTCAAGAAGAAACAAGGGATTTTGCCAAGTTAAGGCCATTTAAACGTTAACACCTTTACCTAAGCAAGGACACGCTTATGCTTTCCCCCCCACTTGGATTTCAGTCGGATGGTAAAACTTTTATAACTTTTTAAATTTAGTTTGAGCAATCAATTCCAGTAGACCCTTGTTTATGTCTTTGGGAGAAAGATTTTCAAATCTTGTACAATTGAAATACAGAACTGATAGATACCAGAGAGGGTTGAGCAGAATGAAAGTGGGAGTTGGACTCAGTAAAATTTGAATGATACCCGACCCTAAGATGGTGTCATTGCATGCAGTCAGTGTTACGCGTTGGGATTCAACTGTTGTCCTTTAGTGATGCTGGTGAACTTGGAGATTACACATCAGCTTTCATATCGGTGGTGGTATTCTGGGCCAAACAAGACCACGATGGACAAGTTAGCTGTTTGGTGTTCCCTCTTTTCTCTCTCTCTCTCTCTCTCTCTCTCTCTCTCTCTCCCTCTCTGTGCATTCCAGACACATCTCTCCTTCTCACCGTCAATGGGAGCCAAACCTTTTAGTATTACCGCATGATAATTTTCACAACACATGATTTGCTTCGCCCCCCTCCGAAAGTCTTTCACAAGACAGCTCCTGGAAATGTCATATGCGCAACAAAGAGCTCATTGAGGAGCTCCACTGGGGCTTGTTTGTGAGAAGCGTGAATCTTAAAATAGGTTCCGGTCTTGCCTCGTCCTATCTTCGCCCTAAAGGTTCAGAGGTCAGCGCGCTCTCATGTTTATAAACAGTGTGTGTTGTCGGCGCTCTGAAGAAGGGTTGTAATCACGTTAATGTTTGAAACCAAAACCTTGGCCATCGTCACACACACTCAGTTACTTACACTAACTCACTAACTCACATACACACACACTCGCGCACACACGCAGAGACAGCTGTTTAATTCAATTTTCACACACTCTCGGGGACGGACTGCCGCACGAGTGAGGTGTAAGTACTCTACGCTGGCGTTGGTGGGCTCAGCACCATGCTGGAAGGGTTGCACTGATGTAATCACTGGGCATGGAATTGGAATTTAATGTATGCTACTTTTGTTGTTTCACAGCAGTGTTGTTGTGTTGTTGTTTTAAGTAGCAATATTGCCAGGATCAATTGTGATGAATTGGTGTGACGGTGTCCTGTGTCGAGAGCTTCTGTTATTGGTTCAAGGGGGATGTTAGTACGGAAGTGTGAGGACACTTGGTGTTTATGCATGTGTCTGTGCTGAAGGGAAGTGAAACTCATTGCAATGTCTTGGGGATATGTTGCATTTTTTCTGCTTCTGTTAAAATGTATGTAGGTAGTTCAGAGCCGATAGTTATACATAGTCTGACCTGTCTTAAGTTTAGTCAAGATCCCAAGTTAGCCTACTGTTTGATTACATTGGCCATTGCTGCTTTATCAGGAAGCTACCACTGAGAAATTCATTCAGTTGGAGATTAGATTTAGACTGCACGTGTGCTAAATTCCTTTAATGACCTGTTTTGATTTCGAATTAGGGGACTTTGCGAACTGTTGTTGGACCGATGGGATATTGCAGTGGAATTACTTGATTAAGCTCTAGCTTAGGTGTGCATGTTCTACACCTGGCTAATTAATTAACTCCAGCCTCTTAATCAGAAAAGAGAAAAATAAGACATGGCTTAGAGGCTTTATAACCCTTCTTGGCATGATAAGATCAGTTTCAGTGCAAAACCAAGCTTTACAGTCTACAGACTTGGACGTGTTGAAATGATAAACTTAACCAATGGAAACTAAAACACCATTTTCCAGACTGAATTTTTAGAACATTTTGGACAACTAATGCCTCACTCTTGTGTGTTCTAAGCTCAAGGCATTTTGATTATGTTTTCATGTCATGTCTACCACTCACATAATATATTTTTTTTCCCCACTGAAAGTTTATTTCAGTTTATTGTCTGGTCCGTCAGTACTTTGCTCTATTTGTAGTGTCCATTTCCATTCTGCCACAGGAAACTGTGGTTTCATTGTTTGGACACCCAGAGCAGTTGTTTGAATGTGTCCTCAGGATAATAATGTGCCCTCAGGGTAATAAATCAGAGGGCACTCTTTTTTTATCTGAGAGATTTCTTTGAATTCAGCTTTGTGTAGAATTGACTTTAGCTTGGCTTAAACTTTAAGAGAGTTGAGGAATCCCATACCCACCCACCCGAAACCGGCCTGTGCATTTTTCCCCTCAGTCAGCTATTTTCCAATGTGCAGACATACATGAGAAAATGGAGCATCATGTACAGGATGGTTGTGTTTGTAATGCCTATCTTTACATTCACCTGTTTGTCTAGTCGGTGGGAAATCAGCAGGTTCGTTGTCTACTACACTGAAGTAAGTAGTAGCTCATGTTCAGACCTTTTAGTGCACAAGAACGCTGAGGTCCAGCTATCGCCAGCCATTTGGTGAGTGGTGACAAGTGTAGCTTATGCCCTGTAACATTTGCTCATGTTTCCCATAATCATCTCGTTTCCTCAGTGTCAAAAGGTGTAACACACACACACACACATACATACATAGACTTTAGTTCATTCAGGGTGAAGAATGTGAGCCAGTGGGGTTGCCTTGTCTGAATGAGGCCTATAGACACAAGAGCTCCATTCGTGGCCATCAGTGTTTAGTTAATCACTTAAAAGGTTTTTCAAGGTTTCGCGGGGTCAAGGAACGGGTTTTGTGGTTATTACAGATCTTTAGGAAATCTGCTGGCTAATCTCAAGGCTCTTAACTGTAAGGCATTAAACTCCCCCTCCGTAATCTGAGGCACTTGATGGGGTCTCAGGAGGTGCTGAGCCTGACTCGTGCTGGAATGCTACCTCATGCCACGCCCACTTCATCTGTTCGCCATAGATGAACGGGCAGCGTGCTGTGGAGCCTGCGCGTAACGTCATGAGCATCGTTCGTTCGCGGGGGTTGTGCCCGCGTCTTTGCCCCGGGGGCCTTTCAGCCCAGCTGTGCTGGCCATGTGCTACACTCCTCGTCGAACCCAGGAAGAGAAGCGACGTGCGCTTAAAAGGCCCAGCGCCCCCCAGATACCCCCACTCCACACCCCGCTACTCTACACCCCACTCCCCCCTGAGGGTTGCAGGCTTCTCCACACAGTCGCATGAAGATCACTTGACTGGAATTACATCTGCTCCTGGCAGAACCACATGAACAACATTTTTCATACCTACTTTGTACTGTCTACTGCCGGCAGTATGTGTGAGGGGGGGAAATCTGTGAGGGCACATTGTTGTTAATGTGATTAAATATTAGATAAGACATAAGAGGATCTTTTCCCTCTTTGTGACTTGTTTAACGTGTATTTTCTATTTCTTTCTTTGTTTCTTTTTTCGGCGAAACGAAGGCGTCTCGAAGTGAGGAGAAGATGAGGGTCCACGCACACACCAAATTCTGCTTCCTCTGTGTGCTCACCTTCTTGTTTAACCAGTGCAGCCATTGCCACAGCGATGGGCACCACCACCACGGGCACGGAGGTGGCGACCTCGGCCACGGCCACGGGCACGGCCACGGTCGGAGCGGCCACGACCATGAACACGATCACGATCACGATCACGACTTAGTCCACAGCGACTTACAGATATCTCAAGCGCCGTACGTGGGTCCATCAGCGCAGCCCACGCCGGCAGAGGGCAGCGGCGGCGGCGGCAGCAGCAGCGGGGTTAACGATGCGGAGACGGAGCAGCGCTACTACATCCAGCAGCTTTTCCACCGCTACGGCGACAACGACCGGCTCAGCTTCCGCGGCTTCCAGGACCTGCTGCTGAGCTTGGGCCTGGGCGAAGTGAAGGTGGTGGGGCTCAAGCACGACGAGCACGACCACGTGGCCCACCTGGACTTGCTGGAGGTGCAGAAGGGGCAGCACTCGCACACGCACGGCCACGGTCACGGTGGCAGCGGCGGCGGCGGGCGCCACTCCACACATCCCCACCACCACCACCACCATGCGGAGGCGGGTGGGGCACACACCACCACCATGCAGGGAACCTACCCCTGTAGTCCTAACAGCGCTGGGCCCACCGTGGACAGTGGCCCCATGGACCACCATGATCATGACCATGATCACGATCACGATCAGGACAGTGAGCATGTTAATGCACAAGAGCACGATCACAATCGCGACCAGGATCACGATCATGAAGAGGACAATGAGCACAAGCACACCCATGAGCATCATGATCATGGTCACGATCACCCCACGGCGGCCGGCAACCACACGGCCGACAGCAATGAGTTGAGCCAGGTGCCGGGGCAGGGTGACCACGGCGACCAGTCGCCGCCTCACCACCATCACGACCACCACCACAAGCATCCGCACCAACACCCCCACAAACACAACCATGAGCAGCAACCCCCAGCCAACAACACCGACGGCCGGGGGGCTCCTCGACCCACGCGGCTGCCTGCTGCTCAACCCACACGGGCCCCACAGAGGCCCACAATGGAGTCCAGCTCTAACGTGGGAGACCCAAGCCTCCAGGAGGCTGGCCCCACTCAAGCCCCCACCCAGGCCCCGGTGACCAGGGCCAAGAGGCCCAGGAAGCCGCCTAGAGGCAGGGGCCAGCGCAACAGGAACAGGCCAGCGACCACAGCCGCGTCTCCCGCAGAGACAGGCCAGGACCATGGGCACGATCACGACCACGATCACGACCATGAGCACCATCATGATCACCATGACCACAGCCATGACCATCACGACCATCACGACCATGACCGCAGTCACGGGCACTCAAGGAAAGAGAAGCGAGAAGCGCCCAACAAGGCCAGGGGGACGTCGCTCGCAGAACCGCACGATCACGCACAGCTGCATCCCCATCAACACCATGCTGAGGTGAGCCTGCGTGCTGAGGTGACGTGACGGTTATCTCTGAGACGACAGACTTGTATCTCTGTAAAATTTTAAAGTGATGGTTCAGATAGCCCTGTTATAGCCCTGTTATAGGAGTTTGGGGAGTGCTGTTAATAGCAAGGAAAGCGAAAGAATTTGGAACAACATAGACTGAATGTCGAACACGCTGCTTAAGCCAACTCGCCGTTTTCTTAAAGTTGCAATATAATTTTGGGAGATGGTGGCGCATGTGGCCTTTTCGCTATTTGGTCTCTACTGTTCCAAAGTCTTTCCCTCTCTTTCCCTCTCCCATCAACAGCACATCAATGGTAAGCTCGTACAACAGGGCTTCATTTGGAATTACTCCGAACTATTGCTTTACGCGGCCTGTTTTCCTAAAGCTACAATATGATTCATACAGAGCATGTAACTCACTCTTGCTCGTTATGATGCGCTCAGTTTTGTATTACTCTTGTTTGGATATTATATGCGTTCTGCATTTTTTTAAACATATCGTCCTTTTTCATTGACCCCCCCCAGTGTTTGAACCTGACTGAGCTGCTGAACCACTACGGGCTTAGTCCGCAGTCCACCATCTCCCCCAAACAGTTCACCTACCTGTGCCCCGCCCTGCTCTACCAGATCGACAGCCGCTTGTGCATACGACACCTGGAGTATGAAGATATGCAAAGTGAACAGCAAGCTTCGACAGGTACCGCTAGCTTTAGATACACGATACACGAACATTTGATAAGGAGCTTTCTGCTGATGGTATTTTTAGAGGTGGGAATATAGGAGAACCTTGGAATATCATCCGGTCACCATACATTGTCCAGGATAACTGTAGCATCCCAGTACAACACAGGGGTTGCTGTAAGCTGTTAAGAGTGTTGCTACCAATGCAGTGTAAACTAATGTCATGCTCAGTTCATCTATTGATTATTTTGATTATTTGCTGCTACTAATGGAGTGTAAACTAATGTCACACTCAATTCATCTATTGATTATTTTGATTATTTGAGAAAGTATTATGGTCTGAAATGCTTTGGTTTTCCACACATTCTTTATATTCTGTCATAGTATTGACAGTTTTTGAGATTTACCTGCTATGTTTGTGAATATCTTGCTTATGTCATGGTTGTGAGGTGTTGATTACATTCATTGGTTCGCTGAATGTCAGTTTGTCTATTGAAAAGTACACCTATATGGTGAGTTCTGAATGCATGCAATGCATTATGAAATAGAACAGTTGAGCATTTGCACCACTACACAAAGGTTAGAAGACCACAGTGTACAAACATCTGGAGTTGTTCGCACATTTTACAGCTCACATATTTCTGAGAACTATGAGAAATATGATGGAACTACAGAGAAATTATTTTATGGCTTCATACTTTCACACAGTAAGTCCTAGTGCTTATTAGCTTTCTACACCAAAATCTTTTCAGCGATTTATCAGTTACAGTTGTGGTGTTCTGCCAAATCCAATTTAAACATCATTACCTCGTGGATATTTTGTGCTATTGCCACACATGACCGTCACAAAGCGCACATAAAGATGGTCTTGTTCGAACTGTACAGACACAGCTAAAGGGTTTGCCTTCCATAAAAGTTTATTTTTCCTCTTGGCAATTCATTCAAAGACCACACTCTTGACTTCTTGACCGGCTGTTCTTATCAAAGTCATAACTGGTGGTAACTAAGTCATAAATTCCGGAGACTTTGAGTGGTATGAACCAAACAGAACACCCATTTATGTGTGGTACATGTGTAGGGGCCAAGACAGATTTTTTGTTTTATGAGTTGGAGAAGTAAATTGATTGGGAAATTAGGAGTGCTTTTTAGTATAAATCTTCCACAAGATGGACAGTGTCCGTCCCAAATAAAATAAGCAGTTTATACATGGGTGTGGAAAAACACAGAAATGTTGACAATGTTTTGTGTGTTTATTCTGGCACACACCAACCTTTTTTTGTCCATTCTTTAATTCCTGGATGTACCACTTGTAACAATCAGCCAAAGTTTATATTTAAAAACTGCCCTCAGTGTCATAGCATAACTTCTGCTTAAAATATCTGCTGTGCAAATGTACCGCCGGATTAGAATGCCCATTAGAGCTGAGCAAGATGTCCCTACAGTCATAGTTAAAGTGTATAGGGATTGGTAACCTTCATGCCATATTTAAAAGCCTTTACCTCCCCGTATTAATAATTAGCTACAGTCACTTCCTGTTGTAATCCAAGGACCGTCCAGCAGGTTCTAACTGAGGAGCGGGAAGGGTGATAAGATTCTCTCTCCCAGTGCTCAGCAGGACCCACGTCTGTGGGGGCTAATAGCCTGTTAATGAGTGCTTTGTGGTCATCCTGGCCTCTCGGATTGCATTGCTCCCATCAGGAGGGCCCCCTCTTCTTTGCTGTTTGAAATGGCAACGCTAGCTTTTAATGGGCCCAGTCTCGATGTGCCAACTGTGAATGTCTGTGATGGCGAACTGTGTTTGAAGATACAATGGTCATTTTCAGCTAATTGAGCTGTATATTTTTGCCCAGTTGGCAACAGTCTTCTGCTCATGAAAATGATCACTTTCACCAAATTTTAAAAAAAAGTATGCTACAAATGAACTGTAACTTTAATAAGTTCACTTTGCCCAAACTGGTCTTTTTTGATGAAAACAGACTCTGTTACAAAGAAATATGAGTCTCCAAATATGGTACCAAAATATGAAGTGAAGAACATAATTAAAACTTTTTTTTTTAATCACATGAATGCACATTATTCAGGAAGTGGACTTGGAACGGCTGTAGCCCCACTAATTTGACAGGAGCTGCCAGTTTGTGATGCCAGGCTTCATAATTACAGGCAGTATTCTATTGCCAGGAAAAAAGTTCCATTTAGTTTGACGCCGTTTATAGCTGGTAATCCTCTCAACCTTAATGAATTGCCAGTGACTGAAGATTGACACCATCATTGTCAGTGTCTGTTGCTGGCTGGCCATTGTGCTCTTTAAAGGGGGGTTCAGTGTGCTACTCACACAGCCAAAAAACACTTACTTTCAATTAATCATGGTCTTATAGTTCTCCTGTCTTCAGTTCGTAGGTTTTTGTAATTCAATAACATTTCAAAGTATCATAAGTAAAACTCAAAAAATAAAAAACAGTAACTTGTTTTAGCATTATATGCCATCAGTTGGTCACAAAAGGCTCGCCAACACAACTGTAAACTGCAGATCAAATTTTCTGGCTGTTTTCTGTCTCTCTTTGGTGTAACCGCTCTCTGACACACTTGTGTTTCCAACGGCTCTTTGCAAATAGGCTTGAGGTTTCCTGTTGAGCAGGATCGAGACATTTTGGGTCAGGTCCAGACGGCACTTACTCGCGATATTGCCCGAATGCAATGAACCAAGAGCAAGGTTTCCTGTGTCAAATCATGAAGTCATAGGGCTCCAAGTTGAGGGGTAAAATCTTAGCTCTGACCAAAGTTGATTCAAAAGCTAGGCCAAATTTGTTAATTCAACAGCAGGGCATTGAAAGGAAAACAGCGATGACTCAGCTCAATGTTTCCACATGTCAGACAGTAGCTGTGCAGTAGTTCATGCACAAGACCTGTGCTTGTTCATACACTTTGCACTTTGTCTCCTATTTGAATTTTAAAGGGTCATTTCCATATCAACTGGAACTCCCTTAACTCCCTGGAACTCCCAGCCAACATAACTTGTCATTAGTCATACTGTATGTATATATAGTTTTTTTTTTGATGTAAGGAGGTTGTGGAATACAGCTGTTAATTATAAAGTATCAAGTGTTATTATTTACATCCACATCTAAATAATTTTATTTCTACTGAAGCTGAACTTGCTGCTTTGGCCCAGATGCTACTGCGCTCATGAATGCCCCTAGTAACCAGTAGCCCTATGAACTCTCTCTCTCTCTCTCTCTCTCTCTGTCTGTCTCTCCCTCTCTCTCTCTCTGTCTCTCTCCCTCTCTTTCTCTCTCTGTCTCTCTCTCTCTCTGCAGCCATGGTGTGGGTGTGGGGCTTTGTCTCCATCACCATCATCAGCTTGCTGTCTCTGCTGGGCGTGGTGCTGGTGCCCATTCTCAACCAGTCCTGCTTCAAGTTCCTGCTCACCTTCCTAGTGGCGCTGGCTGTGGGCACACTGAGCGGCGACGCCCTGCTCCACCTGCTCCCCCACGTGAGTCATCTCACACACACACACACACACACACACACACACACACACACACACAGAGTCATACACATTACACACACACAGACACTTATCAACAAAGCCTTCATCATGATGTGCTCACTCAACACTAGCACTAAGTGCCCTAAGTTAGGCCACTCCAACTAACAATGACTTCATGCGCTTCACTCCTAACAAGTCGTGGAACACGTCACCTGTTGCCAAAATAGTTACAAAATAGTTACCACACCACTTACCAACTGTAAGATTGTGGTTTGTGGCAGGACACAGTCATCTACATTGTAATTTTACAAGTCATCCCCAAGTCCAGTCCTCATCATTTGCACTTAGTCATACACACACTATAAGTAAGTAAGTAAAATTAACTTATGTAGTGCTTTTCACAGACAAAGCAGTCAAACTGTCAAAGTGCTTCACAGTAGCAGGATTGTTAAAGTCTAAAACTTAACACTAATACAGACACGGACAAATAGACATAGACATACAGTACATTGGCAGTCATCTTAAGATGGAGTGTCATGATAATGCTGTCTTTTGCCACCGTTAGTCTCAGGGGACTCATGACCACGAGCACGGCCACGGGAGCCACGCCGACGAGGACGTGGACCTGCTGGTGGAGTTTGACGCAGTGTGGAAGAGCCTGACGGCACTGGGCGGGATCTACCTCCTCTTCATCATTGAACACTGCATCGGAATGTTCAAGCACTACAAAGACCAGGGGGTAAGGCCTTATACAAAGGAAGGGGGATTAGCAGCCTTGCATGGGCCAAACGATGGGTAGGGGAAGGGGGCGGGG
>JASCQY010000071.1:5126749-5137117 GCA_030264315.1 Sardinella tawilis
GGGGTTGGGGGAGAGAGGTTGTTGAGGGAAGGCTCAAAGTGGAGCGCTGAGACAACCAGAGATTAGGGACTACAAAGATCCAGGCACGAACTACAAGGACCCACAAGACCAAATAAGTCAAACGAGTCCAGGCTGGCTGACGCGTCGGCTGCCCACCGAATCATAAAAATAGAAAGACACACAGAAGCGTGTAGGCGCGGCAGGAAGGCCAAGGGGCTCCACCGCTTGTCTAAAGCACCTGCGTCTTGCTGCTGCTTGCAGGGCACCCTGTGTCGGAGAAAGAAGAGGGGCGAAGGGGCAAAGATCGGCAGGAAGCTGTCGGATCACAAGCTGAACCGCCGCTCAGACGCTGAGTGGATGCACCTGAAGCCACTTGCAGAGGGTAAGGCAGCTGTTCCTGTCATGTACTGTAGCAGCACTTCCACTCACCGCCTGCTCGCCTCTGAAGTGAAAAGACTGTTTCTGGGTCTTGAAAACGAAAACCCCTATGTGTGCTAGCTCAACCTCAACACATCTAAATGAACACGGTTTGCTGGCTACCTCTCATAACATTGACAGTAAAAGCCTTATACTGTAGGCTATTTCTCCCTGACAGCATTGACTTTAACAGGGTACAGTATGTGCTTGCTACCCGCACAACATTGACATTAAAACATACGCTAGCTGCCCACACAACATTAAAACACTTTATGCTAACTACACCAAAGATTCTTAAATATTGACTTCTAAACTCTCTGACTACACTTGACAACAAGGATATGAAAGCATTATATGCCAGCTCCGTGCATGCTAGATTTCCTTATTCTATCCATTTTGTAATCATCCTTATTTGACCATTTGAAATGAAGATTATGCTAGTTTTGTTGACTATAGCCTAATTCTGAAACGGTCTGTAACTTGTCTTTAATGGAGAAGTTCGGTGTGAATCAATCCATGGCCCTGTTGTTAGAGGTCACTGAATGCTGTGTGTAGCAAAAAGAATGAAAAAAATTGATGCAACATAGCCTGAGTTATAAACCAATAACTATTGTTAACTGAATGGGGCATAGCGAAATGAAACTGAAAGTAAGATACAATGCCCCATTTACTTAGTGTTAGATGCCCAGCGCATTGTTCGGTCTATGTTGTATCAATTTTTTGTGTTCTTTTTCCTATAAACAGCATTCAGTGACCTTGAACAACAGGGCTATGGATTGATTCACACCAAACTTCTCCTTTAAGTGAAAGGCTGAACGGGATTGCGCTGTAAATATTTAGGGAGTGCCATCATTCCCCGTCTGTCTATCAGTATGCTCACTCCCTCTCCCTCTTCCGCAGGGCCAGAGGGCACCACCCTGCCCGGCGATGAGAGTCACAACGACGCACAGCCGTCCGACCAGCTGCCGGACTCCCCCTGCCTGACCCCCCTGGCTCTCACCGACGGCCATCAAGGCCAGCTGGAGGCGGGAGATCACCAGGCCAAGGAGAACGGCAGGAAAGCCAAGACGAAAAAGCACGGGCACGGCCACTCGCACGGCCACGGCCATTCCCACGGGAACTGCCACTCTGACCAGGAGATGAAGGACGCGGGCATAGCCAGCATCGCCTGGATGGTCATCATGGGGGATGGAATGCACAACTTCAGTGATGGGCTTGCTATAGGTTAGACATGCAAAGGCAGCCTTAAAATGCTACGATATAGAGAGAGTGAATCGGCATTAGCATCTTTAGCGCTAAACTGTAATGCTAACCCTGCTAACAGTCATATCTTTTCCTTTCAGGTGCCGCCTTCAGTGCCAACATTACGGGAGGTATCAGCACATCTGTTGCCGTATTCTGCCACGAACTGCCTCATGAACTGGGTATGTCAAGCTTACTGTTTGGGTTTGGTGACTTTTAGGTGGCAATTTTTGCATTTAACAAAACGCTTAATCAAAGCATCTTTTGAAGCAGTCTTCTTCCAAGCAATTTTTAAACGTCCATTGGAATGAAAGACACAAACTTGTGGACTTTCAGTGAGAAACTCTCCGCTATTCAGTCGGCTGTTACAAGACAGTTTTACCTCATTTATTTTGTGGTGTAAGGAGAGAGCCGCTTTTCTTCTCCAGGTGCAGGGCAAAATAACTTATTGATCAGCAGGCTCCCATCAGACAGGCCTTCACAAAGAAAAGAGCTTCCCATTTATCATTGCAGGGCCTCCCGAAGCTTTTCAGCAAGCTGAAATTTGCCAGTGTAAAACATCCCTGGTGAGTGAGAGAGAGAGAGAGAAAAGTGTACTCAAGAGCCAGACTCCAGACAGTTAAAGCACCAGACACACCCATATGACTTAAAGATGGGGGGGGGGGGGGGCAGACGTAAACAACATCAACAAGAGCAGGAATAACAGCCGCAGCGACAGCAAAAGTTCCTCGGTGCAAAAGTCGTCTGCACACTCACTCCTAGGAAGAGTAGTGGCTAAATTTGCTCGGCCCCATGGGAGCCCTGCAGCTGTGTGCCTCTGGCACCTGACAGACGCATCTCTCAACGCCGCGACAACAGAGCGCTCTCCGCACAGCGGCAGCCGCAGGGCGGCCGCCATGATGGAGGGTCTTTACCGCCCCGCGGCGCGGCTAATTGCCGTTGACGGGCGTGTTAATTGTGCTCGGCGACACCGAATGGGAGTGGGACTGGCGGTAGGAAAGGGAAGCCACCGCAAGCGCTCGAGAGACAGAGTGTAATTAAAAGGGTGGTGTCTGGCCCGCACCCTCCGAGTGATTGATGAGCAGGCAGCCTGATAACGGGCCCTCATCATTAACGAGGAAGAGGGGTGGGGAAACAGGAAAAAAAACCTAAGAGTAAAGACTTTTTTTTTTTTACTTATTTATATATATAAATATAAATCGTCTGACACGCAAAATCTATTTACATAAGTTATCTTCAGAGCTCTAGATCCTGTAGTGTAGTGCCGTTTCCTGAAGCACTCTTTTATGCACGTTTTTCTGTTGAGCTGTTTTATTGACTGTCGGCTGACTGTTTTGGCACATTTGTGTTGGCAGGTGACTTTGCGGTGCTGCTCAAAGCAGGCATGTCTGTGAAACAGGCCATTGTGTACAACGTCCTCTCGGCCCTCATGGCGTACGTGGGCATGCTGATCGGCACGGCGGTCGGCCAGTACACGCACAACGTCACCAGCTGGATCTTCGCCGTCACTGCTGGCATGTTCCTCTACGTGGCTTTGGTGGACATGGTGAGTTGAGAGCTCCGTGGTCGTTTGCACATGAGTCACAGGGCAACACCTGTTTGGTTGTGGATCGTGTGGATGTTCTTCAGCGTTATTTTAAGAAACTCTGAGCCCTGGAGGTTTTGTCATCAGAGCACAAATGTTTTGCCATACTTGGAAATGAAATCTCCAAGTGAACTTGTAGTAACTTTCAGTAACTTTTTTTTTGGCCTCCTTATCAGTGTCTTGTGATCCCAAGGACTTTCAACAATTTAAATGAAATCATTTTGTAGCATTTCAAGAGCATGGGGATATGAGCATGTCATGAGTTGATGTTAACCCATATAATAACTGTCCGGAAGCCCCAATTTTGTGATTAAAACACAAATGTTTTGCCATACTTGCAAACAGTAGTACAATGTGAAAGCACACAGACTTGGCAGTCGCTCGTGACTTTTTATTCATTCCATAACTGGGCTGCCTTGGGCTCATGTGACTGGAAGCTTCTTCAAGTGGCTGGAAAACATGTTTGCTAGTTTGAGTGAAGGTTGTTAATGTTTACCCATATAACTGCCCTGTCCTAAACACCTGTGTATTTCTGTAGCATGAGCGAATGTTGTTGATGTTAGCCTGGGATATTCCAATAAGGTGGTTAAGTGGCAAAGCGGGGTAAATGAAGCCGGAGGTAGTGGTAAAACTGATGATGGAAGAGCCAGAATTCTTCATTCTCTGAACTAAAAGCTAACAGGCTACTCTATTAGCAAGTTTACCACTTTCCCTAGGCTAACTTAGCCAGGTTTATGACTTAGCCGCCTCCTTGGAATACTCCCCTGTACAATGGCCTTGCTTTTCCTTTCTATAGCATCAGTGAACGTTGTTGCTGATGTGAACCCTTTATCAACCGTCCCGTTTTGTGGTGCTGTGTTGCAGCTGCCCGAGATGCTTCACGGGGACAGCGAGGAGCACAAGCGCTGCCAGCTGGGCCACTTCCTCCTGCAGAACCTGGGCATGCTCACTGGGTTCGCCATCATGCTGCTCATCGCCATCTTTGAGGATCGCATCAAGTTTGATTTCGACCTATAGATGGCGGGACAAGTTGTTGGGAGGGGTAGGTGGGTGGGTGGGGGTGGGTGTGGGTGAGGACAGGGGAGGGAAGGGGGGGCACAAAGCATCAAATACATGGGCTTCACCTTCAAGTGGCTTCAAAATGTGGAGTTTTCAGTCCCGCAAGCATGGTACAAACGGCTCTTATTCACACACCCCCACCATCATGTCTCAGTTGAAAACTGCGTCCGTGGCTTGTAGTAACTGACCATGAGGACATTTGTTTACAGTTTACCAGTCTTCTCTTTTTTATTTTGCTCATCAATTATCCCCAACACCCCCCTGCTTCAATCCCGTTGTATTTGTCTCCAGCACCCACCCCACCTGACAAACAGTTGGTGCATGCGCTGTGACTCGGGGTTCATAAAGCAAATGTCATAAGGTCACCCCCCCCCACGTGCACTGACGAGTGCTCCCACACTGCTAGTGGTGTTAGCGTAGCCCATGGCAGCTGCTCCTCGGGCCAAGGGGAAGCTTTCCTCTGCTCACCACATCTGCATCCAAGCCAAGTGTCAGTTAGCGTAGTTAGCTTTCATTAGCAGTCAAGCCACCTGCTACCACCTATTACTCTCTGTTCTCTACCTATACTGTATAGCCCCATCACTAAGCCAAGGGGGATGGGCTTGACATGAGGATGCAATGCCACTCACAGTGGCAGGGAAAGCTTCCCCGCTCGGAGGCAGCTCATCATGGCCAGGGAGCCCATTTGCCAGCCTCATTACCTGGAGTCTTTGTCTTCACAGCAGCTACCCATGACCATCTGTGTTGTCGTTTGTCTGTCTTGTGTGTGTGTGTGTGTGTGTGTGTGTGTGTAGTACAGCGTCATTGGCCATTCATTGTGATTAGCCCTGGTGTGTCTCATTGTGCGATGTTCAATATTGTCCTTCCTTTTCTTGTGCCAAGCACAGATTACTGGGCAGCTCATCCGGTCGAGGCAATCCAAATGTGCTAGAACCCACTGGTGACCAAGGCTTTTGGAAAATGGCAGCAGGTTTCAGTCTACACAGTGTAGCTTAAGTCTTAAGTACTTGCCAGTGATGGCACTACTGCCTTGTTTTTGTTTTTGTTTTGTTTAATATCATAATGTGAAGGTATGTTTAGGAGAGGTTAAGTGTCTTTACACACATGTTCAGTATTAATGTAATGAGAGAAAAAGACTCTCTTTTCTTATCCATCAACTGCTTTGATTGATTGTTTATTTGGTGGTTGTCCAAGTCCCCAAGCAACAAAACAAGCAAGTAAACAAACTAACAAACAACATAGACATCACCTGTCTGACAGTTTTTTGTTTGTTGTCGTCTTTTTTTTTTTTTTTTTTTTTTAAGTCCGGTTTAGGTAAGGCGGCTTGCTGAGGGCGTTAACAAAAGCACTGTAATAGAGGCTCTCAAGAGGCTGACAGACAGTAGTGTAGTGGATCATATCAGTAACGCACAGAGCTACTTTTCAAAGGCATATTCTTTAAAAAAAATACATAGTCGTCATTTCTAGCGGCAGGCCAAGTAGTCACTGCTTGTATGAAGGATGCAGAATATCATTTCAAGGCAAGGTTGTGAACAAAAAGGTAACATTGTTTTTTTTTTTTTAATCTTTTACAGCCACCCCCCCCCAGTTTCTTATTTTTTTGCATCGATATGTGAGAATTGCACAGCGATGCATATCCTTTAAATTTAGAGGAATAGTGGGGACTTGAAATGAGGATTTTCGTTCATGACCACAGTTATAGTAGCACACTGGATTTAATTATGACTGCGTCCACTGACTCCTTGTTACTGTCCTTGTTCGACTCATTATATGCTGGACCTTTTTGGAAATCAAATGAAGTTTTAATGTTAAAAAACTGCCATTTTGAAATGTTACTTTTGTGTTGTGTTAATCAGTGCTAGAGGTTACTAAATTCAAGACCATGTCTCAATGTGAAATTTATCCAAATTTATGTTGACAATCTGAAGGCTTTGTGCGTGGCTGGACCCTCCTATCATTGAGTGTATTGTAAGTCGTGTAGTTTTTTTGTTTGTTTGGTATTGATTACTAGCCTAATTTGCACTTGTAGTGATTCATTCACATTGTTTTCTTAATCAAACCATGGAGCATCTGTTTGAAATTATGTTCTCTAGACAATGAACGTTTTGTTACCATGAAAATGTTTGTCATTTTCGAGCTTTTTTTTTTTTTCCTGATCACTATGGGTATTTGTGACAGACACCACCTCGACTGTGCCAAATTATAAAAATAAAAAAAGGGCCGGGGGGTTGAAAATTGTGCGCTCGATAGTGGCTGCTTTCAAAACATTCCATTGGCTGTCTTCGCTGCTCAAGTGCTTTGTGGGCGCAGCACGCAAGAGCACCATATGTGTGCGATTTCCATTGATCCTGTCACCATGTGACATCCATTGTCTCCTAGTCTTGGCTGTGAATCATTGTGGGTCACATTGCTGATGTACTTGATTGGATCAAATCATGCATGTATGGCATGAGTTTAAATGGATCAAACAAAATGTTTTTCTGTTTTTTTTTTTTGGACTGTGTTTTTTGTTTCTGTTTATTAAATGAAATAAAAGAAACACTGTGTCTTTGGGACATTTCGTCTATTACATTTTTGTGTCATTTGTAATTTATTTTAAATGTATGTAAAGTCACTGAGGTATACTTTGGGAGCCAGTGGTTGTTTTGACATTGATTATCGATGAATATTTTACTATCACTCCTATCCCACTTCTTAATGAGTGGCACCGATGAAGATGAGAAAGGCCATATGCTCAATGACCCTCTTGTATTACAGCTGTATAGAGGTCAGTCCCACTTGGCGTGATGGCGTTGGCGTTTCTCAAAAGAATAGAAATCCAGACAGTAAAAGTGCAAACTATGAATGCTTGCATGTTATGCAACGATTTAAGTGGACAGGTTAAATCCTTGGGTCCAATAAAATTTTTTCGAAGATGTTAGAAGATTGAGAGAATCCCAATTTCAGTTGCTTTGTTCCCAAAGACTACCTCAACCCTTTACGGATAAAAGATGAAACAAAAAAAGTACGCCCCTCACTTTCTGGTCTGATTTTCTGTTTGTAGAGCATTTACAAGCCTGGGTGTGTACATGTAAATGTATGTACTGCATTCACCATACTTGCTGATTGTCTGTGCACCTCCCCATTAAGAAGAGCAAATAAAGATTTGCAACAAGCAGGTCATGTCTCGTCATTATGTGCGGCTTTCAGAATATGATTTCAGAACTGCTTATGCAACCCCCTTGGAAACCAGATGCCTCATCTCAAGGGGCTTCATATCTCACATATGATTATCATTACTTCCCAATTGACAAAGAATGGTTGAGCTATCTGTTCAGCACAGTCTTCTGCTCATATCATCACCGGTATGAATGATAATGCCACCATTTGAGTAACATTCCTGGAGTTCCTAGAACACGTGCAAGTCCCACTCTGTATGCCACACATTGGGAAGTCTGTGGGAAGTGCAAATGCTTTCAATTTCTTTTCTACCCATTCACACAAACACACACATACACTGTATTGCATTGTATGTCATAATTGCAGCCTAAGAACCTTAGGGTGGCAAGACAGAACCTGAGAACATTGTAGGCGAGCAAAGCTTCTCATATTCTGTTGGTATTTCTATGTAATTTTTAGATGTTTAAACCTGATACCCAGGAGGCAAAACCCCCTTTTTTAGGGAAATCAGTCATGGGCTGCTGTAAAAGGTTGTTGTACAAAAATGAAATCTATGATGTCCCAGGATCACAACCTGGGTGCACAACCCGATCAACAAGTTGCTGCTTCTGTGTTATCACCCTCTTTATGCCCCATTATAAGTCTATGGCAAGTATTTGTAACGGTAAATAGAAAAAAAAATTAACAAGTAGATATCCCAACAAAAATTACTCTGATGATTATTCACATTAAGATGATACTTTTTTATATTGGAAGTTTTATGAAATACTTTGTAAATTCATGTAGATGAATTATCTAATGAAATATACACTAATTTGCATTCATTTTCCACTTTGAGTTTGGGGGGCTTACAGTGCACCCCTATCAACCAAACAAACCTTTTGTGAAAGGTCTGGCTATGCATAATATAGATCGAATGTAAACTTGAACAATGTTGGGTTAGACTACCTAATAAAGCTACACGGGTGTACATTGAGAATCAATGCATTTCAATACAAAACAGACACTATAAAGAACTATGTATTGTTCATGTTGTGAAAGAAAGTGAAACTTGACTCGGCACAAACTCGGTTTAACTTACTGTCTTTACCCATACGGTATAGGCCAAACTTTAGATAATTGCGCTTTTCCTGATACTGAAGTGTATGATACCTCATTTACATATTTATACATGCTATTTCAGAAAACTTCCAATACAAAAAAGTATCATCTTAATGTGAATAATCATCAGGATAATTTCTGTAGGGATATCTACTTTACTCTACCTTTGCCCCCTGGGTATGAGAAATGGAAACCTTTAAAGGCACCTTTAAAGATATGATTTGCTTGCATGATATTGTATTCTGCTTCTCACAACAGTTAGGCCTGACAAGCAACTGAAACAAATAAATATTTTTTTTCCATTTGTTAGCTTGTAAAGCAAACATCCCAGGTAAGTAGTCAGCCCAAAGATAAACAAACTTCTACCAGAATCCTTGACATAAATAGATGCACTTTAATATAAAAATGTGTCATTTTTTGTGTTGCTGCAGGTGGTTGGGTTGAGACATCTTAGGAGTTGAGCTGGCAAAGCAGCGCCACCCCACGGCAGACCCAGTGATCAGCGGGCACGTCCGTGTTGAGGGTCATGGCGATGACGTAGTTGGTGGAGTGTCCGGTGGTGGAGAGTGTGCCGCGGCGCTCGCTGGTCTTGTAGACGGGCGCCAGGTAGCTCATGCGCTCGGGGACCTCCGTCTTCTTCACTGGCTTGAGCCAGATCTGTGGGCACGAGGGAGGTGGTGGGGTGGGTTGGGGTGGGGGGTGGAATGGAATGGGATGGATGGATGGATACATAAGTCAGTACCAGAGAAGAAATGCCCCCCCCCAGGAGTACACTTGCTTAGATTTCTTCTACAGTATGTGGCTTATTTGTTAATCCTCTTTTGTAAGTCGCTTTGGGAAAAAGCGTCAGCTGAATGCATTAATGTAAATGTAAATACACTGTCAAACTGCAAAAACATTTCACCATATACCTTTCCAAACCTCTTTTTTTTTTTTTTTGACTGGTAACGATACATTTCCATAAACTGCTTAATATCCCAAGAGACTGGTGGAAGGGGGGGGGGGGGGGGTGGGTTGCTGGGATACAGTAGAAGGGAAGCCAGAAGAGAGGGAGGGGAACATCAAAAAGGAGAAGATTCAGGCCTTTCAATGCAGAAGATGAAAAACATTCGTTCAGGAAATGATGAACAGAGCGAAAGGACCACACAACACCAGGGCAAAACCCTTCAGGGGCCATTACGTGTGTAGGAGTCAGACAAAAACCACATACACACACACACACACACACACACACACAAACTTTCATTACACTTGATTTCCCAGTTTAGATCAATAGCTGCAGAGTTTTCAGCGTGAGACGTGTCGCATCCTGCTGAAATGTAATAACAGTGAGCCTGGCATAGGAATTTGCATTTCAAAGTTGTGTTATGTTCTTCTCGCAAAATAATAAACACAATTTTAATTAAGTTCTGCTCTTGTCAAAAAATGGATTTTGGTAATAAGTCGCTCTGAAATGTCGGAATATTAAAGACGGATTCTGCATAATTCATAGTCCTCGCATGCACTGTAAGACTGCGGTGCGGAGCCGAAGCAATCAGTTAGATTTTGTCTGCGGCTTTCATATGAATGTGCCAAAGGCAATCTATTTCAATATCTCCCTACACTCAGTATCTAATGCACAATTCATGCGGCACGAGAAACAGTAATTAGAAGGTTCTGATAAACCGGAGGAGATGAGGCGCAAAAACAACAACTGTTTTCTCTTCTCATTGTCGTTGCGTTGTCGAAGAAGAAGAAGAAGAAGAAGAAGAAGAAGAAGAAGAAGAAGAAGAAGAAGAAGAAAGCTCGTGCTGCCAAGGCAGGAG
>JASCQY010000071.1:5222504-5232580 GCA_030264315.1 Sardinella tawilis
TCTCTCTCATTTATAAGGCAGTGGATAGTTGAACAAAATTTTTGAGGTCAGTGGGAGAGGAGAATACGTGCTTGGCATCCCAGCTGAGCTCTATTGCCCCCCCCCCCCTCACTTTAGACCACTGACCCTGAACAAAAACAAACAGAGCAAAGGGAAAAGATGGGAAGAGTGCATACAAAAAAAGACTGCAAGCATGAATGGCCGGGGCTTCTACTGCCGTCTCTTTCGCTTCCATTCAGCTCTGTGAAAATTGGGTCTCCAAATATGACTCAAGTCTTTCTTTATGGCCTGAAGTCATGCGATCCCTTCAAATCGGTCCCATAGTCATGAGTTCAATGAGGGCATCTGAGACACGCATCAGATATGTGGCAAAACTGCTTCATGTTTTGAGACAAAGAAATAGAAATACATTGCTCTATACACTATACATTAAAGGGCTATATTTTTTTTTCTTTGAGCAGCATCTGAAGTGGGCATGGGAGGCTTTGTCTAACGGAAAGCGCCATGCAACAACAAAATTATGCAAAATGAATTACTTGTTTGTTTCAATAAATGACAACTACTGCTGTTGAGGAAACCTTTTTTGGGAGTCAGTTTACATCTTCTATATGTATCTGTCTATTGCCATGCACTCTAAAATCCATGACCAAGATACAACATGCAGTCTTTTGTTCTTTCATCAAAGGGTGAGCAAAGTGTGCAAAGAAATTTAAAATGAACAACATACAGCATTTGAGTGACAGATGTTTCTTACTTTGTGCTGTGCTGGAAGAGAAGTGAGCTCAGAGGTAAACAGTCCACAGGACTCCAAGGAGGACAGTTGTCTGCAAGGCTGCCCTGACCCCAGGATCTGATTCGAGATGCTGGACAACACCTGTGCTAGTTGCTCCTGGCCCTTGGAATTCACCATCTGGTACGACGAAATGGAATTCATTGCACTCGGGTGAATCCCATTCCCTCTCACGATCCCTCCGTTGACGGTGACGGGAACGTCCACCATGCAGTAATCCATACAGGAGTCCGTGGTGCAGGCTGAGGGGACAGGTCCGCTATAGAGGCAGGGGCCCGCGTCTAGCGTCTCCCCTTGGCCGCTCTGGTTGAAAGCCGTCCAGGGGTCTTTGGTGGTGAAAGGGTCTGTTTTAAAGGGCGTCTGCAGTCCGCTGACAGTGTTGTCCTTATGGCTGCTGCTGTTGTGGCACTGAGGTTGAAGCTGAGGGAACTGGTTGTGCTGGGTGTGCTGTTGCTGCTGCTGATTCTGCTGCTGTTGCTGCAAGGGGTGCTGCTGGTAGTGGAGGGGCTGACTGCCCCCACCTTGCAGCTGTGAGGTCTTGTGGTTGAGCAAAAACGTCTGGTGGAGTTCGGACTGAGGGTTCGCGTTGGCCGCGGCGGCCAGCCCGTGCTGCGTCGAGCAGTACCCGTTGGACGTCGAGTGCCTTTCCAGCACATGCTCGAGGCCTTTGCCGCCGACCACACCTGAGTGGGCGCACTGCTGTCCCCACGAGTCGAAAGCCGACGCCGGGGGCTGTTTCAAAGTCAGGTGCTGCTGCATCTGCTGGGAGAGCGTGAGGATGGGAGGCTGGCCGACTGGCAGCCGCGACGTGAGGTACTGGGAGCTCGTGCTGGAGGAGAGAGCGACGCAAGAGACAGGCACCTGAGTTGCCGGGAGCGGCTGCTGATGCTGATGCGGATGCTGATGCGGCTGGGGGGGCAACGGCGCCTCGGCCGGTTCTCCCCTGTGCTCCAGCGAGTCGTGGATGTAGGAGAGGATCTCGTCGCTGGTGAGCAGGTCGTCGAGGGTGGGCACGTGCTCGGGGTCCACCTCCACGCGGATCATCCGCTCGTCCAGCAGCAGTAGCTCCAGGTCCTCGGCGCTCAGCCCCAGACCCTCCAGGGCGCTGAACAGCTCACCGTTGGAGCAGTGCTCCTTGCTCCCCTCCATGGGTCCACCCCCACCACCACCACCACCCTCGCCACCGCCACCCCCACCCCCACCTCCACCTCCGGCCAGCGTCAACGAATCCAGCGTGGCCAGGAGCGGATCAAAGCTCTTCCCGTTCTCAGGGGGCACCAGTGAGGATGTGCCCACTCCGTTGATCATCTCCTCCCAGCGTTCGAACACCTCGGAGCACTGGGATGTCACCACGGCACTCTCTGCCAGACGCTGCTGCTGGGCCCTCAGCTCGCCGAACAGGTGGCTCTGGAGAGCGGACACCTTGGGCTCGGCGGCCGGCTGACTGAGGTACACAGACTCGTCCTGGCTCATCATGGCTCCCAGCAGGGAGCCTGGGTCCAGCGTGTCTTTGGGCTCCTTGTTGGCCTGCCCCTTTTTGGCCTTGGTGCTGCTGCTGCTGCCCTCACCGCTGCCCGGCTGGTTGGCACCAAAGCCGGGGACGGGGTGGGTGCTGTGGTAGAGCAGGGCCTCGCCCGTGGTGAAGGTGAAGGGCAGATGCATGGACCGCTTACGCAAGTGCTCACCTCCCTCCTCCTCCCTAGAGAATCAGATACATTAAATGAGCATTCAATAAACAAATAAACAATTGAAACAACACTTTACTACATAAATAATTATGCTAAGGTAAATGTTGCCAAGGTAAAATAAAAACTTATGGCACCATCAAAAAAAAAGCTCTGTGAACCATCCTCAACTGGCAATGATACAAAATATCATAACATAATTTTCAGATGACTGATAATATTTCCTCTATATCTGATTTGATTATTAAAATGTATTTCTCAATATTCTCTATCCTTCTATCCAAAGCAGGGAAATAGCCCTGGTGGTGCTAGTGGTGGAAGAGTGGGTATAATTACTCACAGTAGCGGCCTCTGTGTAGCAATGATGTAATCAGGCCTGCCGTTCTTGTACACTAGGCGCGCGTTGGCCTGGACCCACTTCCAACGGTTGTCCTTGGTGAGGAGACGGAACACCGTCAGCCCACTCTCTCCCGTCTTCATCACTGCAGGCGCAACACAAGACCAGAGTGCATAAAAAACTGCCCAGATATACTGTATGGGATTACTGATTATTAGGCATTGATGACATGGGTTAAAAACATTCCTGAGTAGTGAGTATAATGGAATCACTCCTATTGAAGGATTATGTACTGTATTTTACTGCGCAACATGTGTGTGCAACATAACAAAAATACTTACTATCTAAAAAAAATACTCATAACTTTAAATATTTTGAAATGTACGACACAACAGGTATCTGTAGACTACAGAATGGTGCCATATTGTGTCTTTTGTCTTCAGTGGGCTGGCCGTTCAGCCCCACTCTGTTAAAGGCTCTCGGGAGTTTGTGTCATCAGTGCGGTGGCCTTGCTGTTGAGTCTGAATCCTCAGTGGGACTTTATCTGTGGATCACAACACTGGCGACTGATAGGGCGTATGTGAGCCCTAAGTCTATCCTTCAGCTACTCTGCAGCTTTACTCAATCTGTCGCATAATCCAGAGGGATTATTTCGGAAAAGCCTGCCGAATGCTGTGGGCAGTGCCTGGCGACCCTGCTGACACAAATCATGATGACCTTTCCGGGTGCAAACAAGACCAGGCCTCATCTCAATCTCCTTTAATAATAAGGACAATGCTGGTCATTATCTCAGTGCCAGTGTGCTTGTGTTAGGAAACAAACTTCTCATCTTTGTCCTGGGATTTTGCCCTTTCAATCATCAAATGCCAAATAATGAATACAAATACACACAGACACGCACAGACACACACAGTATACACATACACATATGCACATACACACACCCACACACACACACACACACATGCACACACATACACACACATGCATACACACACACACACACACACACACACACTTCAACAGGCACTGTGACCATAAAGACCATGGGAGCTGCACTTACTGCGGACATGGTTCTCTGCACAGTAGAGCATGTCTGCTGCATGGATGAACTGATAGCCCGACCCACGGACTCGGAGCTCTGCTTCAGTGTAGCCCAAAACGATCTTTCCCCTGGAGGACCGGAAAAAAGAGACAAAAATATCAAGTTGCAGGAAACACAAACATAACAAAGTGGTTACATAAATGTCACAGCACAGAAGCAAACGACAACAACAACAAGGGCCGGCTACGCTACAGCCATTTCTCACTAGGCTATACAGAGCAAGGGCAATGCATAACCCCCATTCAGTTTCAGGCTGCTGCTGAGCCGACTACAGGGGGGCTTACTTCGCATCGCAGGCCATGGGGGTGAAGTCCAGTTTGTGCTTGGTTCGGAAGATCATGTTCTTGGTGCGAATCTCCAGGATGGAGGGAGACTGCAGGGGGGTGGCGATGGCGAACAGGGCCAGCTCCGGTGGGGCCTTAACCCCATTAGGGCCTGGCTGGCTCTGCCCGTGCAGGAATTTGAGTCTTCCCTGAAGATTAAGGGCCTGGG
Source organism: Sardinella tawilis (assembly GCA_030264315.1). Lineage (NCBI taxonomy): Eukaryota > Metazoa > Chordata > Actinopteri > Clupeiformes > Clupeidae > Sardinella > Sardinella tawilis. Next base: position 5,226,914 of record JASCQY010000071.1, read on the forward strand.
GGGAGGGAAGAGGAGTGAGTGCATGTGTTTCGCTCAGACGCAGTGCGTTTATACATCTTTCATCATTGTAGGCTACTGGCCTTTGAAAGGGTGGACTTTTTGTGGGCTCTGTATGCAGAGTATGTGTATGCTGAATAATAACTGCATTTTAAGAACACACAGTTGTGTGTTTGTGTGTGTGTGCATGCATGTATTTGTGTGTGTGTGTGAGAGAGTCTATGTGTGTGTGTATTTGTGTGTATGTATGTTGCGTGAGTGTTTTTGCATGTTTAAGGATATGTTTTAATGCAGAGTTCATGTACATTAGCCATCACTCACTAAGAATCCAGAGGAATTGTCTAGGAGACATCGGAAGCGACACATAAAGCTCCTTTCAAGGAACGACGAATTCTCTGGGGGCAGCTGCTCCGGATTGCAGGGGGGGGCGACCAATGAGTTGTCGACTCGTTCACCATCTGTAGACCAAGAGGGGGGTGGTTGTCACGTCATGAACATTTCAGGCGTTTGAGTCTGTGTGTCCCACCACATCAGCCATAACCACGCAAGATGACTGTTGGCCTGCCAAAAATCCAAAAAAATAAAAAAATCCTCTCCGCTGCTATAGCCGTACTTCTAACCTCCCCCCACCCTCTTGCTCATCATATTCCATTCAGGCTGCCTGGCCTGGCCTTGCCAGCTAGTGGCCCTGCTGTAGATTTGTGGCGTAGGAGTGCTGGGGCTGCGCTGTGCTGCGCTGCTCTGCTCTCTTCAGAGGCTGACCTGAGAAGCTCGGTGCTGCAGAAATGCACTTATGTAATTAGCCCAGTGGCTCATCGCCACTTTAAACATGCCATGTGACGAGGCTTAGCTAGCAAAGGGGGCCGCACTCTCAACCACCGTTTGTGAATTGTGAAGAGAGGAAGCCATATGAATCTATTACCATTTCTGATTTATATTTTAGTATATTTATACTTACTTTTTAATTACAATTTCTGTTTTAATTAGATTGTATTCTCTTTGTATTTGGATTTGTTATTTAGTTAAATTTGGCCTTTTTGAAATGTTAACAATGGTCTTTTAGCCTTCAATAAGCAATAAGCAGAGAACAAAGAGCAGTGGTGTCTGGGTTAGGGCTTGCTCACCAGTGGGAGACTGCTGAGGGGTGGGATAGGCAGGCGGAGCAGGAGGGTTCAGGGCCCAGTGAAGGTTTCGCCTGAGCTCCTGTTGGTCCTCTGTATGAACTATCTCAAACACACTCTGGTGCATGATGTCCGTCTGAAAAGAGACATGCCGAGAGAGAGATAAAGAGAGAGAGAGAGAGAGAGAGAGAGAGAGAGAGAGAGAGAGAGAGAGAGAGAATTAGCAATCATAATATGTCCTGAAAATACCTTTGCATTCCAATGTATTTTAAGAATTAAAAACATGATAGAATGCTGATAAAAAATAAACAGATAAACTATTATTTGAAAAGTGAAGTGACGCTAACATGCATGTTTTGACATGAATTGATTTGTTTATATTTAGGAATGATGCAAAAGGCATTTGCTATTTTATGTGAGAGCACAACATGCCACTGCGCGTAGTGGTGGACTACGTGCCCAGTGTCCTGATTCATCTTGTTTGCTGACTTGTAGCGTGACCTACTTTTGTTACTGTGACAACAAGGGCAAGGACACTGCACACACATGTCCAACAAATAATCATTTCACATGCCTTGTCGACAGAAATGAATACACAAAAGATTAAATAAGCAAACAGCACAATTCCCAAAGAAGCAAGTTATCAAAACAACACATTAGCAACTCCTCATTCTTTCACAATATTTATGTATTGGTGCTGTAAACAGAGATAGCTGTGGAAATATCTAGAAAATATCAATCAATATAAGGAAACAGTAAATGGTACAGAGTCTGTAACCAAAGATTCTGTTTAGGGACAGCCTTGATAAGGCTAAATCACTACTGGAAGCCCCATTTCTTGCATCATCATGCATCAATGCTGTGTGGTAGCTTCCACAGCTAGACTCATCCAAAGGCTGTCCTATAAATAGACTCACTTACACTCTGGTTTGTCTAAAGAATATCTGTCAACAGACAACTGCAGATAAGTCACGCACACTTCCCCTCTCATTCATGAATACATTCATTTAAAGAGACAAAAGCACAAAGCATAACATGCAAGCTCTACAAGGTTGCTATTTAATAGCCTATGGATAGCACTCAGTTTTTGTCTTTTTTTAAAGGTGAACTCTTAATCATGCATAGCCTCCCTATACAAAAAAACCTGAGTGAGATAATCTAGTGAATAACCTACTAGTTGCCCTTTAATTCCTGCCAATATGTCAACAGCTTCATCATTAGCAATGCCATGAATTGACAGGAGGGGCCCTGAGGAAGTCCCCCTGTGAGTGTTTGCAGGTTCCCCTGTCAGTGTTTGCAAACATCTCCTCCTCCTGTTAAGCTGGTCCACGCTCCAAACATTAATGCTATTAGTCTGCCACTAAAAAACCCAAGGACAGGCACACTGGTCTAACAGATGCCACGCTGCCTGCTCGCTTGCTTGGGGGCCATCAGGAAATGCAAAGCAGCCATGTCTTGCCTTGTGCCCACACCTCTTAGAAAACCATAAGAGGACTTTAAACATGGGACACATCATCATGGAACACGTGGACGTAGAATAATTACAAAAACAAACCTTTGTCCAGATATTTGTTTTTAAACGTAAGAACAACAGTGTATTATGTAAGAATAGGATAATGAAAATGGTAGTGAATGGTTTTGAAACCGATGAAATAATGAATATTTAAGAACTAATTATGTGAAGATTATAGCATCACTTCAAAAAAGGTACCTGATGGAATCCCAGGTAATCCTGTATGGTGTGTGAGGTGTAGAATATTGTTCCATCAGCCGTGATGACCAGAACAAAGCCATTCAGGGCCTGTAAATCAGTACATAAGAGTAGAGTGAGGCTTCTTTGAAAGCGCCAAAGAAACTTGATTGCATTTTGTTGAGCTAGAAAAACGTTTTTGTTGCATGTTAGAGGTTTTAAAAGGATTGACAGCTTTACTGGATAATACACACTTAGGGTCATAGGTGCTTGGCCACACATTGACTATACTGTTTATACAACATTTGTCCCCAAAGAACAATGCAGGCTTTGTCTTCCATTCCTGCTATTTCAATAATTCATCACCTGACAGGTCATTTATAATTTAATCTTTTGAAGCTGGAACACTACTTAAACAATGCATTGTAATAAATGAATTAATAATGAAACCTGCAATCAAAACCTTCATATTAGACATAAACTTTTCTAAGTGCAATAGTATTCATTCCTTTTTAAATAGATTTACACACCAATGATATAGATGAAAACAAAGGACTGAAACTCAATATTCAAAAATAATATCACACACACACACACACACAGGCTCGAAAGACTACTGACCTGCAGTAGAAGTTCACCTTCAAGCATCCAGCCATCTGCCAATCTCGCAGCTTTGCCATTGTCATGGCTACCCGCATTGGCTGTCACCCCATTGTTGCATGTGTGGTTTTTCAGGGCAACTGAGAGAGAGAGAGAGAGAGAGAGAGAGAGAGAGAGAGAGAGAGAGAGAGAGAGATGCTTTATTGTTGTAATAATGTTTACAAAGCACTGCTGTGAATGTCACAATGCCTCATGTTTGGTGCACTAAGCTCACCATATCCCCTGCCAGCCCCAAGCTCATTAACAATTAATCAAATTCCATCTTGAAAATGACATGAAGAAGAAGCAGATTATTTCTGTTCTGTGTGTGCCATCATGCTCTTCTGGGAATGGACAGAAAAAACATACAGTAACTACTGCATTACACATATAGCCTACATGGACTCATCTAATTTCAGACTGCTAAACACTGGTTAAAGCTGGGGTAAAGCAAGATGCATGACATCAACATTTGTTTATGTTGATGTTTCCTCACAGTGGCTGTTGTCCAGGCAACTTCCATTATATCTGAAGCAAAGACTAAATCAAAATACACCTGAGAGGTACATGTAGCTCTCTCACACCCTTATGAGTGCAGGGTTTTGTAATTGTTTGGGGGAAAGGCTGTCACAGAGGCTAGCCTCACTGTCTTTGTTTCTAGTTCACAAAGCCAGGACATTGTAAGAGTACCACATTTTTTACACTGTATTAGACTGAGAGCGAGCTGACCATGAGGAGATACAGTATGTTTGTATAGTGTTACAAAAACAGTAGTGTTGGTGTTAATAGTGCTAACATTAGCATGACTTACCCTAACTTAAATATTGTTGCAATGTGTAACATACTTTTAAAACGGTCTTTAAATGTATACAAAGAAGGTTGTCGTCATTGTGCATTCCCTGAACCTTTTTTGTTTTAAAGGAAACACAATGACTTCATTTCTATATGTTGGTGCAAAATTCTTGCATTTCACGATGCATGATATATAGGCTACAGTACAGCGGAGAGAGACCATGAGGACAGTTTGAAGCAAACAACAATGTCTGGCCTATTAGCGAAGCATCAGAATGAAACAAGGTGACATTTGCTCTGGGCATCTCTCTATTTTTATATATATATATATACGCCTCTGCCTGCCTGCCTGCCTGCCTGCCGACATTCAGCCCAGTCGCCTCGCTCCCCTACTACTTGTTTTTTTGTGCTTCTACAAAGAACTAATTTGTTTCATCTGTAACACAACAAAACATGCTTTACGCTAACGACAGCATGGATGTCGGTATTGGTATAAACAGTGAATAATATCAATGCCCTATTTTCAAAGTCTAGGCTATACCCATTTTACATTGACTAAGTTCAGCATACAGTACAAGGATATCAGAGTGTGGTTTTGACATACAACGGCCGTAGTTGTTTTGCTCATACAGTTGGTGAGACATGCACATATGTGCAGGATTACTGAACTGCACGGATGCCTATACAGTACAGTACAAGTATGACTCTAAATATAGCACTTAGGAAGATGTAATGCATAATGCAACACATATACATAGTCTCTTGTGCATTCCCTTACATACAGGCCCGTTCCTATAACATCAAACATCAAGGGGGCAGGGGCAGTCCGGTGCTTGGCACAGCGCCAGCTCCCATCTGCGCTGTGCGGAATGGCTGTGTATTTCCCACCAGAAACACTGGCACTGACCCCAAACCACTGAGGCTCGGCAGCAAGGCCTTCACATTCAAAAAATGCCTTTTGATATCGTAAAATAATAAAATCCATGATTCATGACAAGGTTAAGGTTACTGCATATGTCTGATTGTGTGCCTGTGTGTATGTGTGTTTGTGTGTGTATGTGTGTGTGTGTGTGTATGTGTGTGCACATCTGCAAATGGTTCTCTAACGTGCTGTAATGCACAGAGGTTGAGGACGTGGTCAGCTGTGGCATGTGCTGGAGGCCAACACACGTCTTTTATGACATTAAGGCACATTTTAATCATGAACCACAAGTGAAAACATCCATGCAAGCAGATTTCCTAACGTCAGTAGACGGCTACATTCTACAAATACCCTTCCATTTTCAATAGTCTACAGCCTTGGTGGGTTACTCTAGCCTAGCCGCGCTATCCCCACGTCTAAACGACGTTTGGGTCTAGGGATTTTCAATAGGGAGAGAAGGCGAATTAAAAGGTTGTCATTCAAATCTCTCTGCAGCAATTGGTTAG
>JASCQY010000071.1:5265336-5281617 GCA_030264315.1 Sardinella tawilis
CCGGTCCCCCGACTTAAAAAGGACTTTAACTTCTGGGCTGAAGCCCCGAATGTTTTCAATACCTAGCGACGCCCCTGATTGTGATGGACAAACATAAGCTACAGTATTGTGATAGAGAGATGTTGGTGTGTAGCCTACCTCATACAATATTGTAAAAAAAAAAAAAAAAAAAAAAAAAAAAGAATGCCCTACAAACTCTTTTGGCTATACTATAGTCTGTATTTGGTGAAAGTTAACTACTTCCCAGGCAAGGCAGGTCCTCATCTCTTTGTCCTCATCTCTCTCTCTATCTCTCTTTTTTTAAAAGTGAATGTCGAAGAATTCTAAACCTTCTAAACAAAGAAATTTAAACCTGCACGTCTGCTAGTAAGGTATGAAGGGAACGCCATGCCCTGATGGAGAAAAATATGTTGAGCCTCTTTTGACATGACTGTCAAGAGCCCATGTTTACATAAGTGGTTTCCTTGACAATATAGGAAACTGTCAGACAAGGTAGGCCTGTGATCTGGTGGTGACAGGCTGGAATTGTTACATAAACTGTGGCACTCTATTGAAGGCAGGAGTAAAACTATGGACAGTAGGCTTAAAAGAAAGGGGGTCGCCATATAGGCCTATATTAGTTTAAATTGAGTCACATGACCTAAATCATAAATCATAAAGCCTACTGTAAGTAACAACTGTAACAAACCAATAAAGCATAGCCTAGTGTGAAAAAGATTCAATGATCTTTACACTTGATCTTTGTCTTGCACCCCATCTCAGTGGTCTGTGCTCTGAAACCTATGCCTATACAACATTTAAAAATCTTTTTTAACCTTTTAATTTGTTGGTGTTTCCTGTCAAAATCGTGTGTTTTCATAGCAAGAATGGGCTATTTTGTGTATGAAACTTTCTTATATATTTGTTCAGCTCAACAGCTCCATCTACTGTAGTCCTATTAGATTGACCATAGAAGTCATTCACAGATGTGTCGAAAATAAATAACATTTCAAAAGGATGTAGCATAATTCAGTGTAAAAAAAGCTGTTAATCATATCATATTTGCTTCAAGCTGAAATCATCGTTTCAATCATCATTTATCGTCAGACCAATGACTAGTCATTGCGTCAGACAGATAAAAAAAACACTAACAACAAATGCAAGAAATCCTAAACAATGAGCAAAAATTGTTGTAGGTAGTAGGTCAGTCCTGATAAACAGATCAGATGGATAAACTAAGGGGATAAACCAAAGTTCCTCTCAATACAGAAATTGGGCTCTGGACAAAATGGAATTTCAGTCAGGCGCCAAGGACTTGCCTAATGTCGTCATTTTCTTGCGACACAAATCCTGTAAGCCACTGTTGGGCTCCGACATTCGGGGGTCAGGGGGATTTGGTGAATTTTAGAGATGGCTTTACGGGTTATTCGCCTGATTGTACCTTCAGGTGCAGTGGCTCTCAACACAAGAGGACATGTGCAGAAGGTACAACTTATATCACTGAAGATTTATTACCCACAGCGTTGCCTATCGACCTTAAAATGGCCTGCAGCAAGGACATCAAAACAACTGCTCATCAGTTAGCCTAGCATACCTAACGTTAGCTAGAGCGGTACAGTAGTCGCTAACATATTTTCTACTTCATCTGTATTCTTGGAGATTTTTGTGGAAGTCAACACCTTTCATCTTTTCTTAAATAAATGTCAGCTAGGTATAATAACAATTTTAGCCACGTTAGCTCGGTGGCATACTGCAACCTCAGATAACCTAGGTTATTCGAGATTAGCGACAATTGACGTTAACGTTAGTTTTGTAGAAGAGAAGTTGGTGCCATGTCGTTGTCAGATTAACTTGCATCGGTTTGCTTTTTAAATTATTCTATTACAGCTTGTAACAGGTGTTACACTATGTTCAGGCACTCAAATGACCACCATTTAACTGGCCTAGCTGCTTTGTGCAGCAATATATGTCATTACTAAGTTATTTGTCCTGAGTGTTAATTGAAATGTCAAGATTTTTAAAGGTCTCTATCATATCTAACCTTTCGAAATTATGTAGGCAGGAATCCACACGAGTACTGTCAAGAACCTGCAGTATGGCTGGTGGGCGTATGTTTTAGGCGAGAGAACAACTCCCAGGTTTAAGGAGTTCAGTAAGATAATCACCATCGATGGCAACTTGGCTTCTGGAAAAGGGGCCTTGGCACAAAAACTTGCAGACCGATTGGGTAAGGACAAGCTCAGATGATTTGTAATTAGTGTTGTTTTTCTAAACGTTTGCTGTAAATTTTTAATAACGGTTTCAAATCACAATCAGTTTGGCATGATTGCTGCTAGCACCTCAATAGCCAATGCTATACTGTTAAGAGAAAATTATCTTACAGCATTTCATTTGCATACTGGCAAAATGTAAATGACGGTAGTAAAAGTGAAGTGTTTGTACACTTTATAGGGATGCTGTACATGCCAGAGGCAGATATTCACTATGTGGACCGAATGAACAAGGAGAAGGAACTGCTCGATAGCAAGTTCAATGGGAACTGCAGCATGGAGAAGTTCTATCTGGATCCTAAGGCAAAGGATGGCAACTCATACCGCCTGCAGTGCTGGATGTATCAGATGCGGATCTTGCAGTATGCAGATGCTATTGAACACTTGCTCACCACAGGTAATTTTGCCTTCTGAACTCACCACAGATAATCCATTTTTTCTTACTTTATTTGACCCATAATTTTAATCGCTTTTCTTTTTTGTAGGCCAAGGGGTTATTTTGGAGCGTTCTCCATACAGTGATGTGGTGTTCTTGGAGGCAATGATGAAACAAGGATACATCAGGAAACAGTGTAAGTACATGCAGCATATAGTCTATGGATTTTAGCCTGGTACACCAGACTCACTAGCTAATTTATCAGCTTCGTACTCAGGTTCTTTGCACCGTTACCACACTATGCAGTGTCAAGGACTCAGCAAAGTTTATTACCTTAGTTTATTACCTTATTAGTCAACGAAACTCCATGGAAATGATCATCGGTGGTTAGTATGCTTTGGTTTTCAGAGTAATCCACATGGTTTGGTGAAAATGGATAATGTTGTTGTTGTTATTTTTTTAACTTAAAAATCACAACCTGTGGAGGGAGCTCCAGAGGTAAAAAAAAATCGCAGACTTGCATGATTTTTCTGTAATTCCTGTTGTCTACTCAGTTGGAAAAAACAGGGTCACCTAGCATTAGCTGATACACATGATGCTCCTCAACTGAAAGAGACTCCTGGCTGTTTGTGCTTTAGGTGTGGAGCACTACAATGAGGTCAAGAACATCAGCATCTGTGAGTTCCTGCCTCCTCATCTGGTCATCTATGTGGACCAGCCTGCAGAGGAGACACAGAAGAAGCTGAAGGCTTCCGGGAAGGTGAGTGACCACCTCGCTCTGAGTCTTGGCTCTGAGCAATACTTTATCTGGTGTGTGGCTGTTGGGCCCTTTAGAAAAAAAAAAGGCCTCTTCTAGTGTGTTTTAAGCCAAGGTTGTGGTTGTAATACCTGCCCTGGACACTCTCAGAAATTAACACATCCATCACAACTTGTTCTCTATACTGTGTGAGGATATCTTGAACTCCCTTCATTTGGATTGATTTTAGCATGAGTTTGATTTGTTTGACTTGATTGTTAAATTTACGCAATCGTCACAACATTTTTATTCTCCTTAAGTGTGAGGATATGAACTTACTGAAGTTGTTCCAATATTTGCTATTAGTATACAAAGTTGGAATGACTGGACTTGCTTGTTAAATTCACACATTCGTCATTATGTTTTTTCCACGAGTGTGAGACTATCATGAGCTCGCCAAGGTTAACATTTTTTATGTATCAAGTGGCAATGACCTAACTGATTTATTGGTGAAGCTGCACATGCACACACACGGACAGTTTATTTACTTCATTGTTTTTTTTTTTTTTTTTTTTAAGTAATTCAATAAGCCTACACATCTGTTTTAATTGTCCTCTCAAGTCTGCTTGCCTTTACAATGCCCCCTGGGTGCTTCAGTGCAAAAGGTGTTGTTTTCTTTACCCTAATGAACAAGGTTTGAATAAGGAATAAGGCTTGGAAACACCTTTGTAATTGTTGTTGGATGGTTGTTTTCTTTTGCATTCAAGGTCAAAGAGCAAGTAAACTTGTTCTAACAAGCAAGTAATACAAGATAATATGACTAGTGGCCATTTATTCTGAACTCAGGAATCTCATTACACAGAATGCATTTCATAACCGTGATTGTTTACTTCATTTCTTTCAGTCTTACCTTCAGAATGTGCCCTTGCCATACCTGAAGAGCATTGAGCAGGCATACAAAAAGACTTTCCTGCCTAGCATCAGGTAATATTTAGCTACTAACTCGTAAATATAACTACTTACTTGTAAATTATCACTAGTATCGTATAGTCCTGTAGTATAAGAAATTAGCTTATTATATGGCTGCATTATTTAATGTTTTTGCTGCTTCTATTCTGTTTTCAATTCAGCGAGCAAGCAGAAATCCTTGCCTATGACACAACACAGGTCAAGGATATTGAAAAGGTAAGACATTTTAGCCTAGATACAGCAGTGTGAGTTATGTATAATACTGTTTGCTAAGCCACCCTCATCATTCTAGGAATAAGTGCGGTTTATCTGTCTTCAGGTTGTTGAAGATATTGAATATCTGAAGTTCGACAAAGGTCCCTGGACGGAGCAGGATGATGTCACCCTCCATTACTTGAGAATGTTGTAAGTATCTCTTCTTGGTTGCATATACTGTATATCCCCTTGGAAAACCGGTGTCTGTGCAACATGTGTCACTCCAAGGCCCTGTGGATACATATCTAGATATTTTTTAATTGCATTTACACATATCCATTGGAATACAGAGTTTAAAAAAATATATTACAGAGAGAGTGAGAGAGTGAGAGAGTGAGAGAGAGAGTGAGAGAGAGAGTGAGAGGTGGAAGGTTTTATGTGACATTTTCTTGTAGTTCTTTCAGTGTTGATTTGCTTGGATCAGATTCACATTCACTTGAATTGTATAACATAGAGCTACCACATATGGCAGAACATGGTGGTGATTCTAAAGAGCCCCCTCAGTGTGAGTTGGATACCTGGGCACAAACACAGAGCTTAGGCTTTTAGGGCATTTTGTCGTATTTCTAAGTCTTTTTTGGATGCTTCTTTCAATGTAGACCAAATTCGCGAACTAGCCACTACCGCTAACTGATTAGGGCATATCTTTTTCGCTGTGGTTTCGGTTTCATGTGCCCTAATCAGTTAGCGGTAGCGGCCAGTTCGTGAATTTGCTCTACGTTGTACCTACTGCTGTCGTTCTGATACCTATCGACAGCACTTGGCAGCCTCAGACAACAGGGCTTCGGTTTGATTCACTCCGGATAACTCCTTTAATCCCCATCCCCCCAAAAAACTTAAATTATTCATGTTTTCATAGTTCACCTGTTTTAAAATACCTCTGCCGAGTGTGTCAGTCGTGAGCCCAATGCCCTAAGAGCTTTAAGTATATCTGCACTGTGCCTCAAGTACCTTTAGACCGAAGCATGTGACCGTTTCACATATTCACTGATTGATGATGTGCTCAGCCAAGACCAAATCAAAATGCTTGTTTTTGTGAAAAACGGTGTGTTGTCGTGACCAACTTGGGTGAAATAAATCGATTCTGGAGCCTGGGTCATTGTTGCTGTTGATTTCCCTATCGTGAAGTGGTATGGAGTAGCCACTCTGAGCCCTTTGCCTGTTTTGTGCCGTCTATATTCAAGGGTGGAGGACAAGCAGGAAGTGGCGGAACTGACCTGCATTCCACGCTTCCTGCCAGAGATTACCGTCAGCGCACACGACGTGGACAGCACATACTACGCCTATAAATCGGTAGGTTTGCCCTCTTGACTTGACTTTATGAAAGTGAGGAAAGATCATACGAGTTTGAGTTTGGGCCAGTTTATCTTGTACATAGGTTGAAGGTGATGCGTAAACCGAATGCAATATGATTATCTGAAAGGCAATGAAGAAAAGAAAAGCGTAAACATGAAACTACGGAGACATTTTGCAGTTGAAAGCAAGGGTCCAGTCTCTGTGTGTTCCACTGTCAAAATCTGAAGCGCGCTAGGAGCTTTGCAACTGTCTTTCTGAGCCCATTCCGTTCCATCGTATGCACACTTTGCTAAAGGGAATGACCCACAGTTTGAGCTTTAAGTGAAACACTAAAGATGCATGGACACGTCAAAACAAGTCTGTGAATAATGTCCTTAAAACGGAAATGGAAACACGGTTGCAACATGTTGATTATTGAACGATTTGTCATGGCTAGTTTTCGAGTTATGCAAACAGCAAGGTGAGTTCTCTCAGCCTTGCAAACTCATTCACTTAACAGTGTGAGCTGTCTGAGTCTGTTAGACCTCAGGGCTTAGGTCTCAGGGAGACATTAAAATTCAGCCATGGTCATTGCTGATATAGTGTATAATTTGACCTAAAAATGGCATCAAATTCTTCTGTTTGAGCTACTTATTGACTTGCTAGGATCCCAAAGTCAATCGGCTAAATGTACTGGAAATTGGTAAATCCCATTGCTATAGCTCTTTTTGCAGACAATTACTTTAAAAGGGCTTCCTTCAGTTCACTTAGCCGCATATCAGTTTTCAATTTAACATTGAAACATCCTTATCTGCAAAAGGCCCTCAAAGCACATTGGCCGTCAGAGTACAGATGAGTCAGTGCTTTTCTCTCTGCCTTAGAAGCATTGTAGCGTTAGCATTGGTCTGACTTGAGTGATTTATTGCCCTCTTTGTACCAGTAGTGCTGAGGGCCATTAGTTTTGTGATCGTTGTCTTAGACGCTGGCTAGTTGCGTCACAAAGAGTGCGGGCCTTTGTCAAGTTTCATCAGGCCCTTGTCAGGCTCTTGTCTGTTACGGCAGTTTCACGGATTTCGGACGCAGAACGTCTCGGTGCCAACCCGTCTCCTCCCATGCCACAAATAATATATGGGATGGTGGATAGGGAGGAGAGACTCTTCGTGGAAGCGAAGAGTCCCAACTCTTAACATGCAGTATTTTGACGGGTTGTTTGTCAGAAGATATTTTAGGTTTGCAGAGATTTTCTTTCTGAAGTTCACCCTGCTGAAGAACATAAAAAATGCATCTGGCCTGTCTAGCCAAGTTCTGAGCTCAGGACGAGAAGCCGGACATGCGATCCACTCTTGTTTGTCTCACACCAACCAGTTGTGCTTGTTGTTCTCCAAGAAACACCTATGAAATCTTCATTTTATATTTAAAAAATAAATAAAATAAATAATGCCCTCTTCTACTGTGTTTCTCAGCTTCCTGGAAAGCAATACGCAGAAGGCTACAATGCCGACATGGGAGACAAGAACATCCTGTTCAAGTGAGCAGCAGCCGAATCCATTTGAAGAATCCCACAGTGCCACCAGTGCAGACGGTGTTCGTGACTGTATACTCTGATCAGACAAACCTCCGACCACTTAACCATCTGTTGCTCAGTTCCACTGGGCCATGACGTGTGAGGCTTTAGGGTCCTTTGAAGCGTATGTACATTATTTGAAAAATGAATATATATAAATTAAAAGAAAGGTCCACTTCCCTGGGTCTTGTTTTTTTTCTGTGATGTCATTGACTATGCTGCGCTGCTCACACGAGTCATAATGTCTGTAAAAGTACACTATGATGTAGTCAAGATGAGGCAGAGCATGCTTACTGTAATGTTGAAGTGGATCCAATGACTTGATTTTCTCATGGCTTTTGTAAAATATTAAAGCTCATGAAAGTGCGAAAGCATGCTAAGTGTGAGGATTGTTGATGGCGACATACAGGGTTGCACTAATCGTGAAAGTTTTACAGTATATGTTGAGAAAGAAAAAAAAGACTCCTACTGTTTTTACAAACAAAAAAGTAGATGGCAACATAACCATGTACATTTTCGAGTTTTCTAAGATTTTTTATTTTTTTGTTATCATATTGCTGGGCATGGAGTCTATTTAAAAATCCAAGACTTCACTTTTATCTTAACCTCTTCTGAGACTGAGCTCCAAAGTTGGGGTTTTGTTTAGGTTAAATCAGACATGCATATCTTTTTAATGTGGCTTTGAGGGACCTTGTTCATGACAAAACCTTTCACATTTCCTTTGTTGTGGAATAATTATGTTTCCAAATGCAAGGCAGACGTATAACATTTGAAGACTGCCAAGCCAAGATTTTTTCTGTTAGGCCTATATATAATTTCTCTCATGTATTTATTTTGAAACTGTACATTCACGGCCAAACCTTCACAATTGCTGCCAACTTCTGAACAGTACCTGGATGTTTTCATTCTGCCCACAAGGTGGCGTATTAAACTCATGTTCTCCATGGCAGATCAAGCTCTTATAAAAACGCTTATACAGTGGTGGTGACCTCCATCTCAACATCCCAAATTGACTTACACTGTGTCATCTGAGTCTTTATTAATTGAATTCATTCAGTTGGGTCGGATTTAAGCGTTCCTCCTACACTCATCCCCGCGCGCACCCCATCCCCTGGGCTCCCTTGAGGTGTCAGGCTGATCAAGCCTCATCCTGTGCAAAGTGCAAACGCGCCTGTCAGGAGCAACCTTCAAAATGATTCGCTGCATCCTTTTCTTGTCTGTTGCCCGTGCACCGTGACCTTCAGTTTGTTTGACAGCGCACTTTAGAGTTAGAGAAGTTTGCAGACTTAAGTGCACTTGAGATGGAATTTTATTCAAGGTTTCTAGATGTGTTAAAAATAGCATTGAGAATTCCATATAGCCTAATGGGGGTTGTCAATGTCATTCTAAGGTTGAATAAGGTTGGATTCATTGTGATAGACAAAAATGAGCATCAGTTATTTACCTTTTCATTCAATTAGTATAATTTTCTTGCTCAGAACCACTAGGCCAACAAAGCCTCAAAGTAAACCGAGCCAATTAAAACCCGCTTTAAGAAATTACGAAGATTCCACCTGTCAGTGCGCAGATCGTGCGGCTCTTTGAAACTAGATGATTATTGTTCCACGAGCAATGATATGCGTGTTGGTGTTGTTTTCTTCCCCATGCCAGCGCTGCCGGTAAGCAAGACACGGCCTTCCAGAAATAGCCCAGACTGCGTGCAACTGGTGATTAATTTCTCTGTCTTTTGTGCGCCTCGTATTACCCTAATGAACATGCGATTGCCGGCATCGATACTCGGAATGGCTTGTGGTTGAATACGGTGGAGAATAGGGGAAAGAATATCTCCAGTTACAATGATGTAGATGATAACGTAGCCTAAACCTCTTCTTGATTTTAAGCGGCTGTTTTTAGTTAATTTGGCATGCTTGCCATCAGTTCATTGATTATAATCTCATGCCAGTTGTGGTAAATTAGTTTTGCATAATAGCAAGGCAGCACTGAAATTAATATTCTATGAAGTCTACAGGTTATCTGATAGTGTTAGAATTCATTATCCACCCTGGAGGAAATACAATATCCTATACGGCAATTTAAAGAATAGGACGTGTAAGAGTATTGACTGAAAGGCTAGCTGGTCATTCGTTGAGACCCACTCTTCGACGTCTCCTGTTTGAGTGTAAATGCGTTCAATTGTAATTTACATTGGCATGTTGTAGCCCAATAGGCCACATTGGTATAGGCTACATGAAGATACCACGAGCAAGCTTCTGTTAAGCACTGTTACTTATGAGGCCACAACAGAGGGCAGTAGTGTGCCTTCAAATTCTTCACAATTCTTTTGTCAGGACCTTTAAATGGGGGCTTTTTATTTCGTCTTGATATGCAAATATAGGTTATTTGATGAGAGAACCTTGTTTTATTAATACCAAAGTCTTTGTTTTTAATGTCATTCAGGACACCTTTGATTAAAGACAATAGAAGTCTTAGTAGGCTACAGTACAAACAAACAAACAAATCAATAGAAACACTGGTTGTGATGCTCAGGGAAAACATCAAAAGTATTACTTGCATTGTATCCTGTTATCAGAGTTACATTTTAAATAGGCCTAACTTTAGCATAATATACTGCAATGAAGAAACACGTTATCTACACAATGTGCCATTCATCCATTGAGAGAAAATCTTTCTATTGTCTTCATCTCATCCTTATTTACATTCATAGACTTGTAAAGGTATTGAATTCAATTCCTAACATCTCACCATGATTTCCATAAGTTAGATTGCCATTTCACAAGGTCTATACTGTAATGCACATCCTGAAATGTCTACTGAAACTTTTCTATCAGGGATGGAGGAATCAGAGGGAACATACCTGAAGGAGAGTGGTGATGTAAAAACCCAAGGTAAAAACTCAAGGTGTTCTTATGAAAGCATTTTTTACTGTTTTGTTACAAATGTGGCAGCTGCCTACACGTCTTCAATTAGCTCTTTCTCAGTGGTCAAGGGCCTCTTGACTTAGCCTGTGCCTCTGACAATCCCACAATAGAAAACTTGCTAGAAGCTCCAGAGCAGATACTTTCAACTATAAAACAACTTTCCCTTTCCCTCCTTATATGGCTGTTTTAATGTGTTCAATACTCTTTCCCCTCCGCCATTCCACTTTTTAAAATTTCATGTCCATAGTCCAGTTGGAAATATCTTACTGAAAACATGTTGTTTTCAATACTTATCTGCCAATATGCATGCCAATAGTACCAAGTTGCCATGAATCGTTGTCATAAAAACCAAGTCACATTGAAATTGCCTGAAGTAAGTGTAAAATTGTCTTGGAACTGACTTGGAAACATTTGTAGATTTAGCCCAATCACAAATTTATTCAAACAAAAACAATCTGGTGGGGTATTATGATTTTTTTCTTCAATGCAAGTAGTTTTTTGTCTATTGCCAATGACACAACACCCCTAATAAATCCTCATCAAAGGATTCCGTAAGTAAATGGGTTTGATGACAATGCCCAGTCTCATTTTTAGCACTATTTGAGACTTCCTGGAGGAATGCATTTGACAGTCTCTTGTAGCCAAGGCAATCCTAATTTCTTCCTCATTACATTTTAATTATTCAACCAAGATAGAAAGGTGACATTGTCTTTGTTCAAGAACCCACCTGACCTAAATTTGGTGGCATTTCCTGTGAAGGATCCTTGTGTCCTTGTCAAGAAAAATGGAAAGTCCTGACACATAAACTGATTGAGGCCCTTAGGATACAATTTCACAGTCATAAGGACTGGGGGGCGACTAAGTCTCATTTTGACAGCATCCCACTTTTCGCACCACTGTAATCAAATTTCACACCTCATTTTGAATTAATAATTGACATGCTGAGTTAAAATGAGATTTGCATGACTTTGATTACTTTCAGGCTCAGACAGTGTGACCACAGCACTCGGTCCGTATTGGTCTCCAACGAGAAAACACCATCTCAGCATTCACCATTGATAGGGTTGATCAATAAGCTGTGGTTTATTTCAGTAAAAAAGTCACGAGACACTTCAAGACCTCTAGACAGTAATATTCGTCTAAGAGGATATATTTTTCCCTACACCAAATTACAACAAAAATTAAACTGCATGACATCTAGCCTATAGTTTGCTGCATGTGTACCACATATTTAGCCATCGTACGCCTTCATTGAAACATGCATGTAGTCATAGATATTCTATATATCCATGCATGCAATGGAGCATTTTATGATGGCACCACCCAAGACTCACATGCAGATCCCTTTAAGGCCCTTAATAGTCTTTGAATGCAGTCACGTGTATGTGTCTTGAACCCATTACTGATAGCTTTGTGAGTCTTTCATTCGGCCGTCATTTCCCATCTGAGACGCATGCATGTCACTACACGTCCACATGGCACTCTTAACAAATTCCCAGGTCGTATATAAAATGCAACAATAAGAACATGGTTGCCTGGTTCAGTGAAAATGATGGGTATTTGTTGCGAGCGTCCATGACTTGAGTAGCAAGCCTAATAAATAGGGAGAGGGAACGGTACATGATTAAATGATATTTCCTAGTTATTTATTGATTTCCTTGCTACTGCATTTATAGGAATGCGTTTTTATTTGTTCATGTTTAAATGAAAACAGGAGCTGATTCAGTTTTATATAAGCATGGACAGATTTGTTAAAGCAATAGTATTATTTATTTTCTTTGTTGCAAAGGCGCATGCACATATTAGATGTCCTGAATAAATGAAACCAGTTGACATACAGTATGTAACAGGAAACTGGCTTATTCTAGTCACAAGACGTAAATAGGTGCTTCTTGATATCTTGCCCATTTTCCCTAAATAAATTGTTTTATAAGGAAGAAAGAACATACACTGTACAACTTTCTCTCTGTGGTTGAAATTGGACGTAAACAATATCTAATGGTAGTGTTTATCAGTATTTTACAACAGTCATAGGGGGACGCATCGCTGAGGGTGCTCCCTGGAGCCAGTGCTGCATTCTTAATAGTACAATTAGATATTTAGAAATACTGTAATTGTGATGTTATCATGAAATGTGGACTGATACCAACAAGCTAAAAAGTGATCTGTATTTTCCTGGAATCCTTGACCATGTAGCTTGTCAAAAGATGCTTCCTGGAAGAGCGGGTGCATTAGAGTTGCAGAGAGCTTTGACATTTGAAGTTTACATTATAGACTACTTAGCAGTTTGTCTCTTTGACAGACACCTCTTAGCTGTACTGAAAAGGCCATAGTAATAACACAAGGCTGCCATGTTTTTTTTTTCCCAGCAAGTATGAGGTGTGGCCACAAGGTGTGGAAACCAATTAGAACTGTGAAGAAAGATGCAGAAATGTCAGTGTGAAAAATGACAGAATTGAACAACCTTCCCCCGCCTCCTTGACTCACATAGATGAGGTACTTCCACAAGGCAATAACTTTTGTTTCATTTTCATCTCATTTGATGCCATGTATGATGCCAGTGGTACAACTATAGACCTATGGATTAAGTTATCAGCTCCGCTGGCTATATGCTACTGTGTATGTGAGCCCCCTCTAGACATAAGCCCCATAAAACATCAAGCCTGGTGGGGGAAAGACACACACCTTATATATGCATTCCCTCTTTTCCAATTCACAAAGGCTTGTTTCTCCAAATATGTCAGTACTGTAAGCTTTAAATAGAAGTTTTAATCATATTTCCATATGTTAAACACATTGAGGATAAAAATGAGGCGGGAAATGACTTTGGGGAATCTCTGGAAATCCAGTTAATTTGCTCCCTGGCCAGAATTAGGCCCGCAGCACTCATAAATTACCATTTCATTAGGATTCAGAAGCCAAACAGACTTAAATATTCATGTATTCCCCATCTCTGATTAGATTTTAATTACATGACTTTGTCTTAAACAAATGGGGGGCGTCAGCATAAAGGAGCTATTTGTTTTTGCTGATAATGAGCCCACCTGAAAGGTAGAGCGCGTCTGAGAGGAGACGAGCATTCACAGGCAGAGACAAAAAGGCCCCCAAGGCCTCCCCATGTGGGCATGAGAAAAGGAGAAAAGAGAGAGAGAGAGTGAGGGAGAGAGAGAGGAAGACTGAGAAAGACTGAAAAAGAGAGTGAGAGAGAAGTGAGATCAAACTACAGAGGCTTTATAGCCAAGTCCCAGAGACATCTCAGAGTCAGAGTCAGAAAATGGCGAGACCCTGACACTCAAGAATGACTTTCTTCTTCAAAGTCACCCCCCATTTTCCACCCCTCTTGTTAAAATTTCTCTCTTCTTGTTAAAATTTCATGACATTGAACATTTTTTTAATATGGTAAGGGAAATGACTCAATCAGAGCTGCCGCATAGTAAGTATTTCAGCCATTCACTACAGTGGGGATGTAACAGTCGAGCACTGGAAGGAGATTGGCCTGTCATTACACAGAAAAGATTCAAGAGTGGCTTGTGATAGTATGGTGAGCTGTGAGAAATAGAATAGTCCTATAATGTGGTGAATGTAATATACTGTAATATAGCCTACTATATAGCCTATAGAATATAATGCCTTTCTAGACCTCTTAGTGCACGGTTCATGGCTCATGGTTGTGTGGAGTGATGAGCTCTGAAATTGATTGGTTATCAATAAAATAAAATCCCATCATCTCTTTTAAGCATACCATAATTCTACTTCATTTCACACTTTTCATATTTTTATTTCTTAATTTGTTTGATTGTGTACATACAATATAATATATTTGTCACTGAAAATGATCTACACATACTCCCTCTGTCACTGGGATTCATTTAAGTATAAAGATAACAGCTTCTGAGAAATCAGTTTAAAGCATGTCATTATGGAAAGCAGCAGTGGCCTTTCAAAAGCCTATCAGCAGGCGTTCTTAATGCTTTTTGGGAAGAATCTAAGAAATAAATCAACTCGATGGATCTATGATTTATTTAATATTTGTTTGACAGTGGGGAGGCAGTGCAAGTTCTGTTCACTGCCCAGTAAAGTTGTTGGAAAAGTGTGTGTACATGAGATGGCTTTGCCAGCCATCTACTACGCTGGTACTGTTGAAAAGAGTCTCGGTAATGACAGACAGGATTAAGTAAATGTCATAAATTCCCACTAATTCAACTTTCATACTTTCCCATTCAAGCGCTGTAATCTTGTCATAAGAGAGCAAATTTATCACATGCACATAATTGGAAAATGCCTCCTCACAAATGTCTATTTCACTCAATCCTGTATGGCTCCTGCCTGCACATTCATTGGCATAACATCCCAGAATCCACCCTAATGTTCTACGTGAAATATAAATGGAAAAATTACATTTCATACGCTTTATCTGTGTTCATCCTAAATCACAGAACAGAATTTTGTAAGAGCTCTTAATCCCCTCTGAAATAGAGTGATGGTGATGTATGCCTGTTATTGTTCTGCTAAATGAGTTAATGCCCTTGTTCCTGAATCCCAACAGAGCCTCCAAGCACTCTCATTTTAACATCACATTCTACAGAATTTCACAAGAACAATTCTAGAAAGTTCTAGAAGTCAGGGAAAGATTGCACAATTTTAGTTGCATGGCATCTTTTCTAAAACCCTCTTTTGAATTTAGAAGTGGAAGTCAGCCCCACAAAAGCACTTGCTCTACTTAGTCTTCTAATTGATTAAACCATTTTAAGCACTAACACTCTACTTCGTAATTGTTTCTCTCCTCACAGCTTTACTGCCTGGATTGAACGGGGTGTGTGAACAAGAGCCTGATTTGTCCAGTGGACGTCTTTGTGCTATACCAGACTGTCTGTGCAGGTCAAACCTAAAGACAATTTCAGACAGAGGCTTGGTACTTCTATCCTTTTTTTCGCTGATGCAAACTCACATGGGTCCAGGTCTACATGCTAGCTTCCTATTCCAGGACATCCAGTCAGCCCTTTTTTTCATGAACTCATTAAGTCTGTTCACAAGAGAGGGGGATTGGTCCAGTTTATTGCCATCTAGCTGACCAGGGCTTCACAGAGAATTTGTGACCCGTGGAATGCTTTCAAAACAATTTCTGAGAAATACTGATGAGCATGTCCTAGGTATTGCTGCACACTTTGCCAGTCTATCTTCATATATCTGGCATAGGGAATAGACGGATTGAAGTGAACTAAGAAAGAGGGAGGGATGGAGGGAAGGAGGGAGAGATGGAGAGCACTTATCGTATCTTGGGGACGAAAGTGATGAGGGGAAAAAAAGAGAAAACAAGGCAGGTTGCTGATGCAAGTTGAAATCATACATTCACACCACTCGACATACACAGGCTTCAAACTGATGCTGATGCTTGGCCTTCACTATAGAGGAATTGCTCACGATAAGTGGAGATTAACAAGCTCTTTCTTCTGGTAATTGTGCCTTCAGGGGATTCTTGGGCTTGGCATAATTGCCTTCCTAAACACACTGATTAGGACAGAAGCTGGCGCTGAGTCAGCAAAAAAAAAAAGAGCGAGAGAGAGATGGTGATCCTGAGGGCACTGGTTTACATTCAGAAGTATACATTCCCTTTCTTTTTTGTAGTGATGTGTAATTTGTTGTTTTGGCCTGCTGAAGTGAAATGAAACTTTAATGAGTTTTGAACATTCATGGTCATGGCTGCAGATTTTTGACCTGGAGATGTGAAAAATTCAGACACTGCCTGCACTACAAGGTCAATTTTAGAGAGGGAAATTGAAATTTATCTTTCAGATATCCAATGATTTGCAATTTTAACAAGGTAAACAACTAGGGGTGTACTGAGCGTTGGGTGCCCCACACACACACACACACACTTACACACTTGGCACTTTTTAAATATTAGCCATTTATTCATAGCATAATCGTGCCCCCCAACC
>JASCQY010000071.1:5281717-5294330 GCA_030264315.1 Sardinella tawilis
CCCCCCCACACACACACACACACACACTCACACACAAAATATCTCCACTATAGCTCTGTAAACAAACTCTACCTTTCAGTCATTACGGTGATTTGTACTGAGTATTAGTCAAAGAGAGTTTTTCCTTACAGTCAACTTAAATGTAGGCCTATCCTCAACAGCCCCAAAGATGTCATTGAGCTACAAACATTTGGTAACCCATAACTGTCCATAGCAACTCTTCTCCAACTTCAACCCATAACAAACACTTTATCCCTACAGTTTATCCCTACACTGTAAAAAATGATTTGTAATGATTACTTGAAAAATGTGTGGAAACTCGTTGCCTCGAATAAGGTGCAGTAAGTAAATATTACTTCAATATATCTTTACCATAACTTGAAAGAGACTAGTTATGGTTACTTCACTTCTTTGAGGAAACAAGTTTCCACACATTTTTCAAGTAAGCATTGCAAATCCTTTTTTACAGTGTACAGCAATCCCTACGTGATATTTCCAGGATTTAAATAACTTATCCTCACTCCAACTAGTTCATTGTGACAGTGCACTAGTAATTGGATAACTCGTCTAGTTCATCAGTAGCCTACTGGCACTGAAGTCCTAAATTGGAAAGAGGAAGAAATTGTCTTGTTGGAGCGTTTTTTTTCCTTCTAGTGAAGCATATGTCGCGCTATAGTTAACTCCTGCCTCTCTCAAACACAGCCAATAAACATTCTTCTCTCATTCCTTTTTTTTTTTTACAATCTGGTCCCGTTCCACCACTTAGTCTGGATAGAGTCGAGCCATTCAGAGTAATTTCCAATTCAATATGTTTCTGCTTTGGATACCGAACATTTTGCTGGATAAGCAGTTCTGAGTGCATTGTCTCACAAAATGGCTTTGGCTCTTGTCATGAATGGACTCAATGCTCAATGACGTGTCACCAACAAGGCAAAGGGGTTTAATTTTGTCAGTTCTGGACTCTCAACTGCCTCGCGAAAATGAATGCAATGTCCCTGCCAAGTGTGTGCTTGCTTCGTACAGTACAAACCCTGCCTGATTGCTTCTTTTTGTTCTAATTCACCACCATCAGTAGCATAGAGGAGGATGTTATCATCACACCATGCTGTGTGACAGAAGGGAGCGAATCTGTTCAAAGTGTAAACTTGTAACATCAGAGGCGTTGTGGAAAACCACGAAGCAACACTTACACTGTACCTTACTTACAAGTGTTCAGTAGCCATTGGTCTGGAAGGTTAGAGAGGCTTGCAGGACAGGTTCACCTTGACCAGCACTCTAGAATGCGAAAAAAGCCCTTGGTTTTCCCCCAGCAGTGCTGCAGAGGGCGGTCAGGTGTCACGGCTGTCCTGGAGACGGACATTCGGAGAGGCTAAAAATAGCTGTCGTAAACAGCAGCGTGACCTCTCCTCCTGTGAGGACAGATGTCACTGAGTCAACAAGGGGACCAAACACCCTTGCACCCACATACCCATGCCAATACCACATGCCTGTTTTTCCAGAGGTAAACAAACAAACAAACAAACAAACAAACAAACAAACAGTATGTCAAACTCTGAGATGAATGATGTATATTTGTCATTAGAACAATTATCTCCTTAATTCAGTTTTTGGATAATGATTTGCAACAAATCTAAAACAATAAATCTCTCCAGACCTTAGTTACCATTATGTTTTTTTGTCTTTGTTTTCAATAAGCACTGTTTCCTGTCTAGTCTATAATTTGCTGTTTATTTCTACCCTTCTTACTCATCTAATGATCGGTGGCTGCCATCGGTGCTTTTGGAGAATAATAATACAGGCCTTTTCTCTGATCTCCTGCAAACACACTTGAATGAGTCAGGCAAACTCTTGCATAACTTGGAAGCTGGAACAGGAACAGGAAACAAAGCAGTTGTGAACACTTTATGATAACTTTCATTAATAAGCCACTGCCAAACCAGTATTACCTGTGAACAAATCATTATTTTCACTACTCCAGAATATACAAATGTTTATGAGTTCATGTGTTTGCTGATGTGATTTACAAATGATTTTCAGGGACCTTTACAACATATCATTTCATAAATAAATAATAAGTTGCACAGCAAGTCAAAGCTAACAAATCCTTAAAATGTTTTGCTCACACCTAATAATGGTCTGGTAATGATATATTAATGAAAGTCATTCTACAGTGTTACAGAGTCTTCAGTTGGATTCTTATTGACTTCTTCATGTGGTTAAATGAGATGTGATACACTTGTTTTCTGCAAGAGCAAAAGTCAATAAGGGTGGTATTGAACTGTGATTAGAAATGTACTGCGGAATGAAAAGAACACGACTGTGGATGGACACTTAGACACTTAGAAAAAAAAAAAAAAGACGAGTGGCATCTCCTATTGATCAGACATGGAGTGAGCTGGATACGCCAGTCAGAGCGTGTAAAAGGCTATTCTAATGTTATAAATGCAAATGAATGCCAAATCACTGTTGATCATGATGCTGCCTGTACAATAGGCTAATGTAATAAGGATGCAGTCATTATTTCTATATGATTCTAAATCTATTTAAATCAAACACATGTTAGATAACCAAAGGTTCGTAGAGATAGAGGTAAAAAAGTTGATCCATTAGGCTCTGAAATTAATTAAATAATAATTAAATTATAATATGATACTGTACAGTATTTTATGCATCCATTGCAGGGAAAACATTGAATCAGTGCTATTTTCAATTAGAATAAGTTTAATGAATAGGCTAAGTTTTATGTAACAACATTATAATTTTCTAAAAACCTGTTTGACAGTTTAGTCAGGAGAGACTTGAGTTATCTTTTAATGGTAAGTTTCTGATTAAGAAAAAAATGAGGAAAAACTCATTACAGCCCAGAAATAAATTCTCAACGTGGCCCTTCGCACCCTTTTTGTTATATTTCTACCAGCGCTGCTCCCCAGCACATCCTGATATTTCACTCTGTTATGTGTATTAAGCTGAGCTCAACTCCTTGCCATTGGGGCAAATATGCTCGAACAGAGGAAAAAGAAGGGCTCTAACATTCGCTATTGAATCCAGACTTTGATATAACAATACCCAGCATACATGTCAATCCATGACGATGCTGAGCATGGGGACTCAAACAGAGCTCTGAGCCTTCCACACACAAAGGGAACATTTAAACAGCCTCCACTCTCTTCCCTTATCTCACAGCACAAGAGGGAGCTTTTGGAGTTTTGTGAGAAGCTAAAATAAACTTCAAGACGACGATTTGTCTTGTGTGTGCGGCAGTTATTTCGAGTTGTGCAGGGGGCAGGGGATGTTCAGTACAGAGTGAGAAGAGAATGAGATTCTTTGCTTACTGATGTACTAACATTTGTACATTTGTGTGATAATACAGCATTGCCCAGGCTTGCAGATATGCATTAAATGGTGTGTTCATAGAAACCCATTTAAGATGTTAACAGCTTGTCATCGATATATAGTTCTGTGATGGCAATGCAAAGCTGTTTGCAAGCAAACAAAACTACAGGGGTATACTGTATAGCAACACTTGTTGACAGAGAGTCATGTGTGTTCATTAACAGGATGCCTGAATGTATGGAGAATAATCAGATGTGTTAAAGGAATTATCCGTAGCCCTGTTGTTCAACAACAATCAACACATAGCCCTGTTGTTTCACGTTGCTGTGCTATCAATAGGTATGAGAACGACAGATTTTCCTGCACGGCAGACCAAATATCGAAATGGCAGCAAATGCTAATTGATTAGGACATGTCTGTTTCGTTTGATAAAATAGCGAACCACACCCCTAAAGCTAACTCATAGAATCAAGTGAACTCAGTTTCAGCTTCCCTTGTCCCCTTATTTAGATTTAACTGCCGCTTTATATAGGCCCACTGTTTATGTTTTGACTATGAAAGGTGCTGAGCTTTCCTTGAAGTGAAAATATAACTGAAGACTGAAGACACCTTTTTGCTATAGGTCAGTGTTGCCTAGTCTGGTCTGGATTTTGCTTTCTTGATGGTGAATGTTTTGGATTGGAGCAAGTGCTTGTTTAGTCATGCAGGCCTATTACACCACCAGATTATGAGTGTGCTGTTGAAATGAAGGTGAGTTGATGTTTGACACAAACATGTACATTAACCCATTGTCAGCCCTGAGGCATGTCATAGCTAATTCAATCTCTAGCCACAGTCAGCTGTCCAGAACATGCGGCCTCATGAATTCACAGAAATGAATACATTACACCTACCACACTTGTTTGCAACCATCTGTGGTTGTGTTAGTGGAGGATATGGAGTCCAATGTGTTTGGAAAGGATATGCTGCTGCTGTAAAACCTCTCACATACCCTCCCTGTGCCTTGTCTTGTGCAAAGCCACTGAAAATGAATAGGTTTCTATAGCAATGATAAGACGGTAATTGCTTATTTGTTTTATGGCAGGGTCAAAAAGATGCACGGGGCAATCTGCTCCCTGTGAGATTACCATTACAACAAATATATAACCTCAGTCTATGGAGTTTTAATGAGTTCGATAATGACAACAAACTTAATTTTGTCCTCTGACAATGTTATGGCCTTTGCAGTTTGGGTATTCACAGTGGTTTGGGTTTCTTGATTTATTTACTGTATTTTCAACTGAAAGTTGCCACAAGAACAGTCTCTGAGAGTACGATGTGACAACGTACTCTAACTTTGCTTTGTATAATGTCAAGGTTGGAATGGAGTCACATTGCCCCTTTACATAGATATGACAGGTTTGTTTAGTAATTGCACATAAAGCTCAAACTAAAATGACAGCTGAATATTCTATTTATACTGTCTTGGCTTCAGTTAAAAAATAGTGTATGTTCAAAGCCTTTTGTTTATATTGACAGTGTACTATTACACTGATAACATCAAGTCATCTCTATTTAAGAGCTTTTTCATGCTTGAGCATTTTTTTCTGCCAGTTTTCATCAGTAATGTGCAAGATACCAGGTTCAGAAAAGATCAAAGTCTTTATTTATATTTTGATGCCATTTAAGGGGAGGAGGAGGAGGGGGATCTTTTGACAACTGATAATTCTCCTGTTCTGTTAGTCTGGGAGTTGCTTGACAAAGCTAATAATATCTATCATACTAAAGCTCCAGTCCCAAACTTGTATTCAACAATGGTGTTTTTAGCGCAGTCAAAAACTTCATCATGTTGTCTCCATGTGTGGTTATTTTGCTCTCCTTTCTTTTAAAGCATGATGTTCAAAAGAGTGCTATTATAGGCTAAACACAGGATACGAGGAGCCTTTTTCTGAAATTGTTGCCAAAAGGCAAACGGTGGGAATCTGTAGACGGAATGAGGTGTAAAGAATGAGGGCTGTTCAGTTCCAGTAGGTGTTTGCTGTTTGGCGGCGCATTTCCGTTCTGCTTAGCGTCATTCACGCACCATTTCTGGAAGGTGAAATGGCGTGGCACTCATTGAGCATATTGTCGCTTGCAGAGTTGATACGCCATAATTGCCTTTGTCATTGTAATGAATCACAAGTGTGTGTGTGGATGGGCAGCGTGATAAATAGATTTTAATTTGCTTTCTTTAGAGGAAGTGTGCTATCACTGGGCCCTTGTTGATTTGGGTAAAGTGAAGGCTGACTTTAGAAATTTTCCTTAGGCAAGGAATTATGGAATATTTATTAGTAATTACAATTTTGTGTGATATTCTGTGTGTCATCAGCAGTGATATATTTTACCTTAGAGAAGATGGCAAATGGATTTTTTGTGGCATGCTCTCTTATAAGCCATGACACATACAGTATGAAGGTTCTATCATAGGTTGCACGTAAGTTTACTTTTACATTGCATCTCAGTACCTCAGTACCTTAGACTTCTGAATCAAGTCTCTCTGACTAATAATGATATTATACAGCATTGAGTGGATGAGACCGCCAGATTGGCCAGGTTTATGTTCCATCTCTGTGATTCAGCGCTAGCCTATAGTATGAGTTGTGCTGTAAGCATATAAGCATGACAGGTGCACATTGGTGGCCATTATTGAGTGTGAAATGCTTTGCCATCACACACAAGCTGTGCAAACACACACCATGTCACGTCAGCTGGAAATTCAGGCTAGTTATTTATTTGGGGTTACTTGTTTTTTTTTTTTGAGCAGTTCAACAGTCACAATATTCCATAAATGCAAAACCTATTTCTTTTGTAAAATCTTCCCAAACACTTGTTTTTTGGTTTTAGCAAAAGTTAGTGGATTGCAATTTGATTACAACATAAACAAAAAAGATTTCAAACAAAGCAGTCTGCAAATACACAGAGTGTGATTTTCTATAAAAGCAAACACCTTTGTATGAAACCAAACAAAAACAGACATCATAATGAAAAAAAAAAAATCATTACCGAACAGGTATCCTCCCCAGCCCCTGTTCATTTCCAAAACACTTCAGATAATTGTTGTGGCTTGATGCCTCAAGCTACTGATGCCTGTGAGTCAGTTTGAAAACACATCCAGTTTCATTTCTTCATTGCCAGCCTTAATGGAGGGCAAATTTCCCTGCTCCTCTGTCTTTGCGCTTCTGCATAGGCTACTATTGAATTCAAAATATGTCAACAACTGATACAATGTAGAGTATAACTAATATACCAAATAAGTAGCATATGAATGAATATCTGATATGTTTGTCATTTTAATATTTTGCAAATATGAAAATATAACAACGCTAGAGAGTTACACCAGTTCAATATCTCCCTGAAATATGTGTCCAGGTGAAATTTCACTGATCAAATTATGTGTTGTATTACATTTGGTTTTAAGAGGAAAACATAATTCACATAGTTAATTAACTTATGGTGAAAATAATTAGCGCTTGAAATGTGAATGAAAGATTCATCTTTCCAGGTATAGAAGTTATGTTAGTTGAGCATTTAATGTTCTCTAAACTTTTTGCTTGGATTCCAACACAACACACTGCCACATCCAATATTCTTCACAACACTGCTCTTCTGAGAGTACTTCCATGCCATTGTCATGCTTGCTGTAGCCGGCGTCTGTTTTTGGCGGAAAACATTTTTTTTTCTCTCTGCAGGACCTCATGAGTAATGTGCATCCACAAAACACTGGACATTGTAATTAATGTCTCTCTAAAAGGCATTATCTCTTTGGTCTACGCTTCTCGCATCATTAACTTCATGTCCTTTTCACAGCAAAAAGGGGATTGGCTTTTCTGTGAGCGGACAAAAAAAAAATCCCATTGGAAATTTTTGCATTTTTTAATTCACACTTCAGTCTGATCAGACTGGACTCTGAACCCTGAACAAAAGGGTCACGTGGTGTCGAACATCCCTTTTCTTGCTCTACGCATTTAAGGAGACACTCTGGGACAGGGAACATCCTTCAGACTGTGTGTGTGTGTGTGTGTGTGTGTTGCAGGTCAGATGAAGTACTCTTTCTTGCTCTCGTCCATGGCGTCCTGCAGAGCTGGGTCGCCCCGGAGTGCGGCGTCTGCTGTCTCGGCAAACTCTGTGCCCTTGGCCTCGTTAGTGTGGTAGGTGCCCTTGTGCCGGTACATGTACCTCAGCAGCACCACCACCACACACAGGATGACCAGGACGACCGTGGCAATAACCGCTAAGAGGGAGAGAGAGGGAGAGAGCGAGAGAGAGAGAGAGAGAGAGAGAGAGAGAGAGAGAGAGAGAGAGAGAGAGAAAGAGAGAGAGATGGGGAATCCAATTGGACACTCAGAGTGGCTTCAGGTAAATGAATGTACAGTATAATGAAGTCACTGGAAATCCGCGACAGCTAATTTATGGCACATTTCTTTAGTTTCTGCTAATTAGTTGACCTCTGCTTTTGTAATGGACATCCCCGTCTATGGGTTCAACAGTCATTGAAATGAACTCAAATCAGCAGAGAGGTCTGGTCATGGTTG
The DNA here is from genome assembly GCA_030264315.1 of Sardinella tawilis. Classification (NCBI taxonomy): domain Eukaryota; kingdom Metazoa; phylum Chordata; class Actinopteri; order Clupeiformes; family Clupeidae; genus Sardinella; species Sardinella tawilis. The sequence goes on from JASCQY010000071.1 coordinate 5,289,601, forward strand.
AGCATGGGTGACAGAGTGTTATTTTCCTCACACCTGACCCTGTAACCCAGCTCGGCTAGATTCTCAAGAGCTTTCGAGGCATCTCAGCAAATGAGTATGGATAATTATTGCGCACTCTTCATCATGAAGCTCTCTCACTTTGACGCAAATGGCGCCGTTAAAGCACATCCTTGGAGTCATTAATGGCACGGCAAGGGGACAAATATATCTCACTGACTAACAGCTGGCCATGGTCACTGGGGCCAGGCTGCGAAAACATTTTATTAGTTTGCCTCGGCAATACGGTGGCTAATCTATTACGTTTTGGACTGGATCCTATGCTTGTCTGAGTTCACAATGGAGTTGTTGAAATCTATTGCTGTGCATTAAGCAGAAAAGATATTGCACCGTGGGAAGTAGAAAGTCATATTGGTGTTATTAAACAATTCACTTTGTCAGGCTCTCAGATCAATGTTCTATCTGTCAGAGATTCATTTAGGGTGGAGCAGTAAGTACCGCTGGAAGCCCGCAGCACATTGGAGGCTAACAGTTGTAACACTCACCTCCGAGTATGGCATCCAAGTAGCCATTATCCACGCCATCTAGAAAGAGAGACGAAATAAAAATGAGAAATTGCATCCATTACTTTTGTTTCACCAAACAGCCATGCGTAGAAATGCCTAGACAAGTTCTCAGCTCGTTCAGCGAACCCTTGCGTGGTTTCTGTGGCTTTGCTGTGGTAAAAGTTCAGAATTTATGAGGTTGTTTTAATAGACAGCTGTTTCTTTGGCCTGCCGAGAAGGACTCTATATCCATCATTGGGGACAAAAAGCTCATTAAAGACAGTGATTAAAGGTAATCATGAATTATTGCAGTGGCAACATCTGCCTGCCTTGTCTTGACTTTCTTTGAAGGGCATAAAATTGACTGCATCATCACTTGTGACATCAAGCAGGTAAGATTTAAAATGGAGATGGATGTAATATGCCCCGCAACATATCTTTCAAAGACAAAAGAGCAGTAACTTAAAAACAGAATCCTGTAATGAGTGCCTATTCAGAGCATATTCATTAGTGTTTAATAAGCCACAACATTGAGCTGTTCGCTTGTCATTAAAATCCCATTATTTTGTCTTGTTGACAATGTAGTCACACAACCCATCAGTGAATAGAAATGTCCCAGTCATGTTGAAGGGCACTTAACACTCTGAAGTTCCAGGTCTGTCAGACACTTGAAGGCCACAGGAAAGACATCATTATTAGTGCAGTGATGGAACAGCGATAAGACCTGAACCTGAACTCTTACTTCAAGTGAGAGTTCATTTGGTGCTTTTTGGGCCTCTGCTCAAGTCACAGGAAACAGGAAAGTAACAGGAAGAAAACTTGTTTTGATGAGTGAATTTTGTCAGACTGTTTTCTTTCTCTCTCTCTCACACACACACACACAGACACACACACACACACACAAACACATACTGACACAAATTAGACAAGCTGTTACTGAAACCTCACTGCCTACACATAGTCAATCAACACATAGTCCTGTTGTTTCAATTTGCTAAGTGCCATCGATATGAGAACGACAGATTTTCATGCACTGTAGACCGAATAGCGAAACGGCAGCCAACACTAACTGATTAGGGCATGTCGGTTTCGTTTTCATATGCCCTAATCTGTTAGCGGTAGCGGGCAGTTCGCGAATTCGGTCTACGTTGTACAGTACCTACAGCTGTCGTTCTGATACCCATCGACAGCACTCTGCGGCCTCAGACAATAGGGCTTTGGTTTGATTCACTCCGGATAACTCCTTTAAGATAAACCATTAAATCAGTATAGTTGCCATTAATGCTGTTTGTAATGGTCAGTAAAAATAAGGTTTTCCGTAGACTAAAAGAATTGCATTTGATTTATCTTACTATGAAGTATATGGCTTTTAGTTAGATAATTCCTGTTTATCTGTTTGCATTTTTTATTACAAAACACCAAATTGCATTCATATTCATGCACTGCAATTGCAGAATAGCAGAATAGTAGCTGAAATGAAGAGATTTTCTTTTCCAGGACAGAGTGAAGCCATGGTGCCTTGACAAGCCGAAATCTCTCGCTAAATTTGCCAAGCAAACACAAGGGGGCCAGTGCAGCCTTGAGGTGCCCCCTTGTTAGCCTCGTTAGTGAGACCCACTGGCTGCCGTGACACAGATCGAGACATCTGCGTCGCTCAGGCACACCCGCAGACGCCTTTTTTCTCCCCCCCCCCATGCCTGCCATGATGCCCCGAGGACCTGGCAGACAGGCAACCAGGGCCAACGGCATGAGATGGCACCAAGTGTTAGGGACATCACACGTCATTCCTTTTTTTCCCCTGCCTTCACACATTTTGGTTCACACATTCACACAGAAATACACATAAAACACACACACACACACATACACACACCACAGGGGCACACAGTCACAAGGAAAAGCTAACCTGGGGGCTAAGACATTGCTTTCATCACTTTCCCAGAAGTGCAGCTAATCTTGCCCAAATGCGGGGCTTTGAAGCGCACTGGTAATTGTCTCCCGGTAGGAAGGACAGTGAAACTGGGAGCTAAATTAATTCCTCCCTCCAGCCTCATGGCTTGATATGATATTCTCAAACTCTATGCTAATATCTACTGTAGATCACTGCTATGTGTGGCAGTAGAACTAGTGACTTACTTTCCCCTTTCTCCTCTTCCCTGCCTTGCGGGATGGAGTGTGACAATTTATCATGGCATTATTCACTGGATGGGCTGTGGCACTTAATCTGTCCACGGTGATGTTTTCAAGGGTGATAAAAACCTGTTCTGTTTGCACTCTGACTTTTGATGATACTCATAATAGTAATGCACACAGATTAGAGATACTGTAGCATCTTCAAAATCACAGAGCGGGTTACTGTCTGAAAACAGCCATAAAGGATTGCACCTTAATTTTTTGGATTATTTGATCTGACACTAATTGTTTGTGCGTATTTTTTTTTTCATTAAATGTAATGCTGGTTTCTGAGAGTAGTAAGGATTGGAGGGACATCTGTTTTCAGTATCCTGCACACACCCAGATCACAAGCTGTACAATTACATACACAACATATATTTCTATTATAGGCTACAGTTGTATATTTTATGGGTATCATTTTCCCTGCGTACTTGAAAAGTGAATGAAATTGTTACTGAAAGATTGACAGTTTTGATCATAGGGCTTAAGTGATAGAGTTGCCTGGGTGTCTGTGTGGCTGTTTGGTAGCTTTTTATCAGTAGCCTATGTAGGACAGTATGCAGCTGTATGCCTATGTACTGTAGTCATTTCCCAAGATTGTTGTGACCACCTCAAAGTAGACCAACAGCAGTCACAATTTCAGGAGGAAACTATGCAAAGAACAATGATACATCATTCTGCTTTCAAGATGCTTTTTTTTATCCAAGACCTGGATGAAACATTGTATGAAGGGTCCAATTGAAATTGTATTACTCTGTGTGCAGCTTTGCAACAATACCACTCAGATCATTTAATTTGGCTTTCAATCACTGTTAAATTGTGAGGCATTTTTGGTGTCACATGCAATCAAAGTTTGATTCCACAGTCATTGCTTGTCATTTTTTTTGTCCTTTTCAAAAGGGTGTGCCGGTTCCAGTAAAAGACAAAATGAGGTGGAAACACAATATGTCAACAGAGGAGCTCGGAGCTTTGTCTTTTCTTGCTCCTTGCTCAAATCTCTGTCAGACAAGGAAACGTTGCTGTTGCCACTTTTGCCATTTCTTCATCAGTCTCTTATACTGATACTTATACTTACTTATTTTGTCAGGGATGTCTGAGTGTGCTAACCTGATGAGTACAATTGCTGTGAGCGGGTTGGGCGAGTCTATGGTAGACATCAGTAGCAGTAGCACATAGATAGCCTACTGTATGTGTCTACATACCTTGAGTTTATGTATCAGCAGTATTTAGTTTATGAGGTTGATTACATTTTCAAAGCAGTATAGTATTTTTTATCTAGAGTACATATACATAACTATTGCATTTCATGAAACTGTAGAAACCAGATCTCAGGTCTTTCCGTGCATCATAAATGATCATAATTTATGTTTCACTGTATATAGATTTCCTGTGAGGCAGACAACTTAACGTTTCATTGAGTCTTAGGTAGCAACCCAAATAAATTGGGCAGGTATTTAACCTTTGGCAGTGAATATGTCACCAATGGCACTGGTAAATAGCATTTCTGCATTCCTTAAGACCACCAAAATTAACCTTTAATGACTTCAAGTTATCACATGAAAGACTTCAAATTATTGCCCTTATTCTATCTTACACAAAGGTGGGCGATTACATGAAGCTACTTCACATTGAGACACTGTTTTGACATTCTATGACATGTTTGGGTGCTGCCATACATCTACGTGGTATTTCAAATTGTTCTCTGAAGTCTCCAAAGATGGTATGTAACTATAGCTGAAAACAGTCCAAGGAGACCTTAAAGGAGAAGTTTGGTGTGAATCAATCCATAGCCCTGTTGTTAGAGTTCACTGAATGCTGTCTGTAGCAGAAAGAACAAAAAACAAATGGTGCAAAATAGGCCGAGTTATAAACCAATAGCCTAACTATTGTTAACTGAATGGGACATAGTGGAATGAAACTGAAAGTAAGACACTATTACCCCTTTTCCACCGCAACGGTGCCGGTGCTGGTTCCGTGCCGGTGCCCGATCTAGAACTGGTTCTGCGTGTTTCC
>JASCQY010000071.1:5315806-5320806 GCA_030264315.1 Sardinella tawilis
GTGTGTGTGTGTGTGTGTGTGTGTGTGTGTGTGTGTGTGTGTGTGTGTGTGTGTGTGTGTGTGTGTGTGGAGGGGAGAGGGTCTGAGAGGGTCAACACAGAGCTGACTCTGCTCTCCTTCTCTCTCCTTCTCTCTCTCTCTCTCTCTCTTATCTTTCTCCTTTCATCTCCTTTGTTTTCCTTTCCTGTTTTCCTCTCCTTCACTTTCATTCATTCATTTCCCATTTCCTCCATTCCCCCTTTTCTTTGAACTCTTTTCCTTCCTTCTATCTGTCTATCCTGCCCTCCTCTCCTCCTGCTGCACCTGACTCACTCGAGCCCCTCCTACTCGAACTCCTCTAAACGTCAGACATCACTACTAAACTCTCAACATTAGACAGGCTCTATCTCCATTCGCAGTGGTCTCTCTTTCCTCTCCTCTCCTTTCATTTTTTCTTTATGTTTTTCTACCCTTCTTCTTCTTCTTGTTCCTTCTATTCATCCTTTGTTCCTTCACCCCTTTCTTCCTGCTTTCTTCACAGGCTTCACGGTTCCCTGTCTCTTGGACTTCAGCGCTACTCTCGACTCAAATGTGCTGCTGCTCACTGATCTCAAAAGAACACGAGAAAAAAAAAAACGAAAAGAATGGTGTTCTTTCGAGATCACTGATTCTGCTCTCTAGTAGCTGTTGCTTTTCTGTGTATTCATCCCTTTCTCAGCTTCTCGATTCTTTATCTTCATCTTACTTTCGTGAAATCTTTTCATTTCTATCTGCTTACTCTCTTTCCTTCTTGTCTTCCTTCCTTCCTTCGCTCCTTTCTGTAGTTGCCTATTTTCTTTTCTGTAATTCTCTCTTTAATGTTTCCCTCCTGACATTCTTCCTCCCTTTTTTCCTCTTTCATTTCTTTTGTCACTCTTTCAGCGCTTTTTGTTTTTGTCCCTCAGTCATTTTCCTTGTCTTCTGTATTCTATCCATCTGTTTCCCCTGAAGTCCATTGGGCACCCCCCCCCAACCCCCCCGCCCCCCCTGGCAACAGACACACACACACACACACACACACACTCCTCACCTATGAGTCCAGCATAGGCCTTCAGGCACACGGTGCCAGTCTCTCTCATGCAGCCCGTCGGGGAGTGTGCCGATGACTGACAGTTGTGCTGAAAATCTGCCAACCTGGATCTGACATGCGCATAGACACGTATGCCAACAAACACACACACACACACACACACACACACACACACACACACACACACATACACACATTCACACACACGCAAGAAAAAGACACGCAAGACACATAGACAGGAAGATACACATACAGCCAGGCAAACACACACCCACACAACCACCCACACACACATGCAGGCAAACACACACATATACACACGGGCAAGAACAGGGGGAGGAAGTGAGAGAGAGAGAGGGAGAGAGAGAGAGAGAGAGAGAGAGACAGACAAAAAGGCCATTTAGCATACAAATCCATCACCTCCCTTAACTTCACACAAGACTGTGTCACACAGCAGAACTCATACAGAAGCCTTCATTTTATCTGACGTAAGCTTCTGAAGGCCTACACACACACAAACACACACACACACACACACAGTGATGTGTGTAACAATATGTGTGCCGCTCACACAAAGCCAACCTGACGGGGCCGTGACTCACCCCTTCAGGGCTGCGTGTGTGTGCCTGCATATGAGTGTGTATGTGTATGTGTGTGTGTTTGTGTGTGACAAGACTGTGTGTGTGTGTGTATGTGTGTGTGTGTGTGTGTATATCAAGGCTGTGATTCACCACAGAGGGATTTATACACCATGACATGAACCTGACATCAGGGGACACACTCCACACAAACAGATTACCCCCATCTCTTTAGCAATTACATGTGCTGATGCTAACCACCCATGATCCCCACATAGGGGAGATTGTAGCAATTCGCGAGTGCTGTCAAAAATGTCACCATGACATTTTCCTAGATGCCTCTGACATAAGACTGTCATAACCATCTCATAATGTTAGCTCTCATAATGACAGCTATAATCACCAATGGCAATAGTGACAGTTCTCAGATATGTTGACACCATTACACCTAGTGTAGAATTCTAAACCACTGACACTGCATCAAACATTTTGAAAGCTGTCAGGTAAAGACAAAAAAATCATAGTATAACATAACATAAGACTGTTAGGATTGACCTCAACAGAGCACTAACTTTAGCTGTCTATGAAATATGGTGCATGACGTAGTAGTGAATGTGTGAACCCTTTACATGGGTACATTTAAGCACAGTGTTGGTACAGTATGTTTGTGTATGCTGAGTATGGGAAATGTGCAGCCAGTGTGCAGGAGACTTGCACGCACCAAGTCCCACAGAAAGCACAATCATGCAAAACAATAACAGCAACAAACAGCAACAATAAAAAAAGCATACAAAAACACTCGACACTGACTGATGTGGAAGACTTAATCCTTGGAATGACAGAACAAAAGGCGATGAAAAGCTGAGGCTGAATGGAACTGTGTTGGTGAAAGAAGGGAAGCAAATAAAAAAGACTTTTATTATTGTGTCTCTCTGACTGCAGAGAGCAGAGTGCTCCTCTCCTCCATTCCCCATCAGCATTGCTGGGCTGAAATCATCCTCTGAGCAACAACTCTCCTCTCTGCTGTTTGTGTTTCAAGCTTGCCTTTAGGAAATGCCTGCAATTATTTCTGCTTTTCTGACTGATAAAAGAGAATGGTTGGGCAACTTAACAACTTTTATTAGTATTTAATATGCTCTATGGAGAGAAAAATGAAACCTTTTTTTTTTTTAAAAGAAAACCAGATTTTAAGCAATTTGTGCTTAAGTTTAAAAAAAAAAAAAAGCTTTTTGACTGGTAAAAACCTTTCTGTTAACAGCCCTGTGTTGGCAGAACATTCAGCACTAAACCAATGAATAATTGAAGAACCTTTTGGTCCCAAAACAAAATAAACGCATATGCCTTTTAACAAATCACATGCACACAGCAAACCAAAAATAGAAGTTTTATCAGCATTAACTGATCCTAGTGCTTTTAGCACAGCAGCTATTACTGTCAATCAAACACAAGCCTCTGTGTGAATCTCCCAATGTTCTTTGGCCTTGGAAGTATTGGTCTGACGTGATGGCCTTCATAAAAACAGCGACACTTCATAATACAGAACCTAATAAGATAGAAGCTATTTACCACACAGGATGGCCAAAATAACATGGACCATCTCATACTCATAAACCACAGCAGGGCCAGATATGAAATCCATGCCACCTCTGGCATTGCAACTGCAACACCAGGTAAGAGGCCATAACAGAGCAAAATACTCCCATTAAGCCCCACAGTCTGGTGCATTATGGGACTGAGAATGGAAAGGGGAGACGTAGGTAATGTGTGTGTGTGTGTGTGTGTGTGTGTGTGTGTCATGGCCATGGTGAAGGTGCAGGAGGTACAGTGTGAGGTGTTAACAGGCAAGCTATGGGTTCCACCGGTGGCTGGCAGAGTGCTAGCACGGTGTTATTACAGCTCTGCATGTTATTTCTCGCACCAATCTCCAGCTAGCACCTCTTGCTCAGACATAAATATTACTGAAGGCATAGCTGATGGCACAGCCATTCTGCGTGGCCGTGCTGCATGCTGCGTTTCAAACGACAGCATTCCAACAAAAAGGAAACGCACAAAGGCAAGCAGAACAGACCTCATTAAATCATTTGCATAAGCAGTCATTCATGACTGAACGCTGACTAAAAACATTCACAATTGCCAGGGCTTATTAGTTCTCACATTTTGAACCAGAGCCCCACTGACACGGCTTGTTCTCTCATTGCGGTTAATGAACGCTTGCTTTTGGAAGAATCTCGGTGGAACATTAATGTGTCAGCCTTCCTCGCCAGCGAATGAGTTCAGGCTCAATCAAGCGGGAAGGGAAGAGGTCTCACCGGACCAAATAGCCCCTTGATTGGATAAGTACAGTGATCCGAGAACACCTAAAGCTATTGTACACACACCTCTGATGCCTATGCAAGCACGCTGTGCAGGCCTTCTAAACACTAATCAAACTGGAAAAATAAATAATTAAAATTCTCACTTCCTTGTGGGCCATTCATGATTAGAGTGTATAAATTGCTTGTGAGGTCCAGGTCGTCATGGTTGGTTGTCTTGGAAAGGTTTTGCTTATGTTTTTTTTTTGGAAGAATTTGTTTCATACAGCCCTCTCTCAAGGGAGTTCTGATTTGCATACATTCATATGAACGCTTAAAGAAATCATTATGAGAACATGCAAGATGCAAATGTGAGAGAATTATTTACTGTTGTGGGATTTCCTCGCCACAGCGTTCTGCTCTCATTTCTGCAGTGATTATGAAAACATGGAAATATGAAATGAATTAATTCATTAATCATAATCCATTTGAAAATGCTGCAAAGACTGTACGAGACTCCAAGACAGAAGGTTTGGTCTCCCCTGCTTTCTCGTCACCATTAAATCTAAATTAAGCCATTCTGAAAAATAATTGAAACGGAAAGATGATTTGAGAAAGAAATAAAATGTGTTTTTTTTTTCTTTTCTTCCTAAACAAAAGGTCTTGATGTTCATTGTTAGTTGTATTCTTTTGTTCTCTCCTGATGCAGGGAGGGAGAAAAACACTTTCCTGTTAATGTACAGTACTGCAGAGAACTATGAATGAACTACAATGCGCTAAAATGCAGTCTATAAAAGCACTGATGATTAACATGAGCGTATCGCTGTCTGTGTGCAACCACCCAAACAGAATGATGATGCTTCAATTATGAGACATTAAGCAAAATTACCTTCAATTAGCATCCCTGTCAGTGCATGCACATAAAGCACAGGAAAAACAGCCTCATATTTTACATATCCATTACAACACTGCCAGTCTCGTCCCCATCTCAGATCATTGGTATTGGAAAAAAGGCGAGATTAAAATATCGGAGATTATCAGACCAGATGATCAGTAAGCTATTTGTTAAAGCTTCTCCCAGGC
>JASCQY010000071.1:5323306-5335757 GCA_030264315.1 Sardinella tawilis
TGATGTCATTGAATGAGGTCAATGTCATGAGAACACTGATTGGGTAACAGATCCAGTACCTGCCATCATGGATGCCATGCGTGAACGCTCAATGTTTCGCACCACTTCCAGCTCCAGGTCCGCATAGGGAGACACATCGTATTCATCATAGGCTGCAGTCACACAAACAGAAGAGCATAGATGCAGTAAACCAATACACACACACACACACACACACACACACACACAAACACATACACACACACACACACACACACACACACACACACACAAACAGAAGAGCATAGATACAGTAAACCAATACACACACACACACACACACACACACACACACACACACAAACACATACACACACACAAACAAAGTCTAGCTTAGGAATTTATGTTATGTTACTATACAGTATGCTTCAGCTAAGTAGAGGTAGCTAACCACACCTCAACAAACACACGAACGCTCAAAATGCATGCAATTAATGAGTGAGCATCAAACATTCACAAAATGCAATGTCAGATAGGCATCTTCTCATCACAGTCACACACATACACACACACACACGGCACACACACAAACGCATGCAAACATAGAAGCACTCTCCATCGCACACACACACAGACAGGCATACACACACACATAAGGGGACTGCTTGGCATTGTGTTGTGTAGTGGTGTTTCATCATGTGAGTGCACCCTCAGCAAGTGTCCCAAAGGGAGATGATCATTCAGTTCACAGCGCACACACACACACACACACACACACACACACATCAGCCAGGTGGCTCCCCCAAAATATGGGCAGGTTTTTAGATCTCTTTTCAATGTGTGTGTGTGGTGTATGTGTGTGTGTGTGTGTGTGTGTGTGAGAGAGAGAGAGAGTGTGTGAGAGATAGAGGGAGAGAGAGCGCTTGTGTGTCTCTGTGTTAGCATGAGTCTGTGAGTCTGTCTGTGAGGGTGTGTGTGTGTGTGTGTGTGTGGGCATGCACGTCTGTGAGTGTCACTGAGTAATCCACTGACTGATAGAAGTGTGCATCTCCTCCCTCATCATGCCAGCCTCCCTGTGGTTCCCCGACATAATGCTTCATCAAATTACCAGTCCAAATAAGCTTGGATGTGATAACACAGCCGCGGCAGCAGCCCCCTCAAGCTATGCATGGGCTTAGCAGGACGTAGTTAAATCAATTATCACATGTTTGTTCTTCACAAAACACCCTCGACGGCTACTCTGACCTTGCAGGAAAACAGTGTGAGAGCAGTTTCCATTTATAAAGTCGAAAGAAAATATATCAGTAGTCTTTGAAATGAAGCTATCAGACTGAGTGGGGCATAAAATTACTGGTAGCAAAGAGTGGGAAAACATATAAAATGTGAAATGTACTGTCTGGTGTGCAGGACAGACTACTGTGGAAGAACCATCACAACAACCCAGGGTTTTGAAGTTATTCTCTTGAAAAAATCGATATCAAAATCCAAAAAAATAAAAAAAAAGGTTTAGTTGCCCCCTTGATATTTTTTTTCTAGTTTCTCCAAGCCTATACCCTTTGGCCTCTTCTGATTGTTTTTACACACTGCAGTGATCACTACGGCATTAATATTGCTCCAGCCTCATTCAAGAGCGCAAATTGGCTGCCCAATGGACTGAGGAAAGTGAGTGAAGTGAGCTGCCTTGTTTGGGGAAACGGCCTGTGCAGGACCCGGGAGGCACGTAACCCTGATCTGAGACACCCCCACCTCCACCTCCACCACCACCACTACCACAACCTCATCACCTGCCCACCTCTCCCATCACCATCACCATTCCCAATCCCAATCAGGTAGGCTGGCGGCCGCTTGCCTCGAGAGGCCCTGTGTACGTGAGCCAAAGCTGCAGAGAAAATCCATATTCCATTTTAGTCTCCCAGGCTCCCCTGGCACCTCGACGTGCATGTAGCTCCAGAAACGTGTGACTCATTAGCAATCCGCTAGATATGCTAATATTTCATGTCGGCGGGTAATCTGGGCAGTGCAAACATGAAGCGGCTCCAGAGGTTGAATGTGTTTGCACTCACTTCTGTAATTTTGACTTCCGAGTCCCTTTAATCATGTACTGTATCTTTTTTTGTATTTCAGACTATAAATCAGTTATTGTGCTTACAGTAGCTTGTTGTGCATAATGCAAAGGTAGCATAGTCTTTTATCACTATGTTGGGTTCCTTTTTAAATTTTGATCAGCAAACAACATGAGATGTTCGTTTGTTTATTAGATTAACACCTAGGGATATGTTTTTCAAAAGGAAAAGTGGCCATATGTCTTTGTGCATTTAGATGTTGATGTATTTGGATGCATTGTGCGTGGTATAGACCTATTTTTGAAATGTCAACATTGGCTTCTTTCCCGTCTGGCACAGTAGCACATGCATTGCCATCATCAGTTTGTCACAATGGGATTTAAGGAGAGAGAGAGCTGATTGTCTGCCATTGATTCGTATGCTTTTGACATTGGTCTTCCTGACTCCCTGTCTTTGAGTGTCATGTCTCCATCGATCGCTCAGCCAATCAGACACTCCTCGGAGACTGTTTTTCTTCTTGAGATGACAACACACAAACACACAGAGTGACCCAGATTCAGTCATGTCCCAGTGCTGCCACTGCCACTGGTGTGAATGGCTTCTGTGGTGGACTTTTCACTGCCTCACATATTTACATTACAAACAGAATCACCCAGTAGGAAATCTAAACCATGAAATCCATTTGATGTCAAGCTGGAATGCTACTGGTGAGATAGATAACATCTGTTTATAGGATCCTTCAGTATTATACATAATGTTGCATATTTCAAAAGACATGGAGTTTTCTCAGCCTTGAATTAGCTGGTGATGAAACATTCATTATTTGTGTATAGGAAATATGTTGAGCAGATCACTGTACACTAGCTACAGCCAGTATAGCACTCAGACCCTCTATACATTCCTCCTTGCCAGGGAAAAAAAGTCTGACAATGCAGGCATTGACTAGAGCCTACTATACATGATTAAATAATATTGGCGCCTCACTCCGAGGTGTTGCATTATTTAGATTTTTGCTAAAAAGTGTGAGCTGTTCCTACAATCCTCTCAAGCAATTAGAAAATCTTGCTGACGCTGGCAGGGGACTAGAACTACACTCTGTACAAACTCCCAAACTTTGAAGCCCCCACCGCCTCTCATCTCCCAGCCTCGTGTTTTCAGTCTTCACCACAGATGTCTCAATAAACACAGAGGGGCATCCTCACACAAAACAACTACCAATCACTACTAATCACTTTTATCATGTCAAAATAAATCAATCAATAAATAAAACATACAGTGTTTGGAGATAAACTCAGATTTGAACTTACTATATGTGTGGAATAAAACAGAATGGTTAACGTCGGGCCAGCTCTTTCGTAAATCTATATGCACTTGTCCTGCTGCTATATTGAGTTCAATGCAACTGAGAGCAGCAATATTGATTGGCTGCATTCAAGACAACCAGGAGCCTACCCAACTCCATATATACATTTGCAGCTTAAAAACATGGATTTCATGTGTGGGGGACCACACGGTAGCCCATTCACATTACTTTCTTGTGTCATAACGGTAAGCATACTGCACTATGTGTTCGTTTAGGCCACACCAATTTAATTAGTTGGTTCTCGGATTCGCCTCTTGTGAAAATCGCAAAATGGAGTATTGGCTAACAAATTGCTACTAACTTGTAGGTATGTAAACAAAATTTAACTTGGCTCACCTTCGTAAGGAGCAAAGAAGATTTTCATGGGTCAAAGCAGACAAAATAAAACTTTGTTAAGATAAGATATTAGAAGGGCTGTAAGAAATTAATAACCGTAATTCATTACCTTTGTTTTGTTTCTCTGAAATTCCTTATTTCCACTCCTGGCTTTTCCATCAGAACTTTTTTTTTCTTTTTTTTCCGCCCGCTCGCTTCATATTTTTGCTAAAAAAATCCGAGAACCAACTAATTTAATTGGTGTGGCCTTAAGAGACCGTTAGCACTTACTGTACGCATGGCAGAGAAAGTAGTGAGTAGGGAGCTGAAAGGGTTAAAGAAAGAGAGAACGGTGTGCAATTTGTAAGTGTCTGTAGCTCATCTGTGCTCTTTTTGGAGGATAGAAATTCAATACTAAATGCCAAGAAGCCGGGGAGGCAAGCACAAGCATTGTGTCAGCAAATTTGATTTATTATTTTTTTTCCAATTTAGTCTGAATTGAATGCCAATTGAATTGGAATGCGGCTAGAAATGCCGCGCCACATATTGGACTGCTTCTTACTCCGGCCTCAACAACGTGATGAGAGTTTGGGAAATTGCATTTGAATACGACACCCCCACAAAGAAAAATACATCCTTCACCACAGGGCAAAAGAAGCTCTCAATACCGAGTCCAAGGGCTTCAGGGTCTGGACCCTGTCTGAGTCTTCTCCTCAGTTTCTTGCTTCAATGTTCTATATTTGCCATACAAATCAGGAGAGACTTATGCCCACATACAATAAAAATCCCATATCACATTCATTGATAACATTGGCATACTCTTAAAGCCATAAAAAGAAGCACAGTGATTAAGTAGACTGTTATCTGGTACACCAACCACATACAGTAATGCCTTTTGGGGAATCTTTAAGAGAATGTTAATAAACTATGCTAAATCAGGTTTCTGTGTCAGCCAGTATTGTCTTTATGGGGAAATAATATTTGTGGTGCGCTAACATAAAATCAGGTTAAGGGTAAGACAATCAATTCTCTGTCCAGTGTCTGTTTTGAAGATCCTTGGAGGCAAATTAAACGGACTGATGAGTGTTTTTCCATTTTATGGTTTTACGGCTGCCTTTCAAAGCCAGCACACTAATGCTAAATGCAATCAACATCTGTAAACTCACACACCATTTTGTTTACCTTTTGCTACTGATGTTATTGATCCCTTTCTGTTAATAAACATAGCAAATGTTTTAATTGAAGTGGATTACTGTACATATAGGGACAGATTTACAAATACAATTCTTGAGCCCAAGGCAATGATATGTTTATTCTCTTTGTTGTTTTGCCGCTATGCAGCTTACGCTGTGTTGTACTGTATAATGATGCTTCACCTGAAGGGATCTACAGACTCACAGGTGTGAGACTTCAAACGTCTTCCAAATGACAATTGTCCATCTTTGCCAAGGAAGGACACCGATAGGAACAATGTCTACTATGGGGCTATAGTGGGCAGAGAGAGCCACACATGGCTTTCTAGAGTGGTTTCAGTATAAGTGCTGTGAGCGTTACAGCCGGTGCATCCTGTCACACACACACACACACACACACACACACGCACACGCACAAACACAGATACACACACACACAGACACATAGATTCACATAGAGCGTGGCTAGAGTCTCCCATGGAGTGCTCTTTTACACTATGTGAGCCTCTCTAATCAAAGCTGAATAGACCTGGGCTTGTTATTGGCCCCTGGGGTACTGCAATAATCAGAGTGTAATATTTTCACCGCGGGGGAGGCGTGGGACCTGTAATTCGCAAAGTGATGGGTGGTCAAGTCCGGCGGCACTCCCTCCCGAGAGCCAGGCAATCACTCTCACATTGTCTCACAGTGGCATCCAGGGCAGGGACACATTTCAGTTTGGAGCGTGAGACTCTCATGGTGTGTGTTCACACCAGTCGACAATCTTCCGTTTACAGGAAAAAATGGCAACATGGGGTCTAAACTGCTGTGGAAAGTGAAGTGTCAATAGGCACTCCAGTAGGCCTAATACCAGCCATAGAAGTATAATGTGCTGGCTGTAAATACAGTACATCTGCTTTAAGTGCTCACTCTCCCATGACTTGCATCACTGCAGCATAATCAAGGTTTCAAAAGAATTAACATTGAGAAAATTGCTACTAATGTTTCATATTAAGTCTCTACTGATTAAGACGAGGTCTTGAAAATTAAATCAATGAACATTAAGAAATGTAATGGATGTAACATAAATAGATTATGCATTGCTTTTTAGGCTTTTTTGTGAGTGTAGCGTGGGTATTTAGTAAGATGTTTCAGATAAAAACATTGGCGGAGTAAAATAAACGTCAACACAACATTTGGTTGTTACATTATGGAAGTAATTGGCCTACTAACCTACATTGCTTACTGTGGTGGCAGCTTGTGAATCTGCGGAGACTGACACTGAATGTCTTTCCTGGTGTGCGGACCACCATTCATCATTACCACAAGGTAGAAGTTGTCAATGCAATCCATGCCTCACCAGTAATAGACTTACTGATTTTCTGTGTTCCAAATTGAATTGTAAAAGTAAAAAAGTTGGAATACTTTCTAAAACGAATATGACATGCAATTCCAGTACTTTCGAATCCTGATGATGTTTTCCCATACTGTATAGCCTACTGATGCATTTGCTATCAGGGATGGCTAGCCACAGCGGTTTGCCCATAGCATGTGTTCCAGGTCTCCAAATGATTATGGAACCCATTGTTCCCCCATAGACTTTTTTTTTTTTTTTTTTAATGCCAGTCACCAGTCGGCCTTTGGAATCCATCCTAAGGCAATACAGCAGATGGATTTAATTGCCCAACACTATGGCACCAGGCAACGGCCACAAGCCCCTAGAATGGGTGATGGCAGTAAAAGGTCACGAGGGGAGCATTCATAAGATGGGCATCAGCAGCAAGTCAATTTCACAGGACCTGCCCCAGTGACACGTAATTTCACGGTATTTCTGTCGTGCACCTCACCCATGCATTGCATTTATCTGATTAATAAAGTAGAATTCTCATATCATATTTACGCACTCAAGGGCCAACATGGTCGTAAGGTTAACAGGCTGAACTAATGTGGCATATGTGTTCAAAAAAAGAAAAAGGAAAGCCATGATGTATGGATGACAAAATTGAAAACAACACACTGGCACACAGACACACATGTGCATGCACATTCTCACACACACACACACACACGTGCATGTGCACACACACACACACACACACTGCACACACGCGCATGTGCACACACACACATTGCACACAAGTGTTTATCGGTTACAATGTGGAAGAGATTAAATATGATACATGGCTTTAATTAAACTTAAAGGTCAGGTGTGGGCAACTTGAGATAGGCCTAAAAGGAAAAACAATTAAATTAGAAGATGAGATGAGAAAGGGAGGAGATGATGACTCCTGGAATCTTTTTTCACTATAGATCCTCAGTGAGAGGACTTGTTAATGAAGTTGATGCAGATATTAATCAAATCCAAAACGTAACATGTTTACAAATTTTAAAGGAAAAGTTTGCTATTTTACACTTAACCACTCTACCACCTGTAGAGTGTATATAATGGTGGATGTTCATGCATTTGTTCACGTCTGAGGAAGGGTATACTACCCGAAACGTCACGGTCTAATTAAAAGATAAAAGAGGGAGCAAAATCTGGTTGAAGCGGCCTTTTTTCTTTCACACTGTATGGTATATTTGGTCTTGCTCCCAGTACTAATAGGATGTGTGGGCTTTAATCCTAGTCTATTTTACACTTAAAGCATAAGTGCCGTTTTCACAATTATTTCAGGGACAAAAAAAACTTAACTTACTCATCCATTTGACTTTCGTTTCATATTGCGTCTTTCTTGAGATATTGCATTCGCTAGAATTCATGTAGCAGAGTGGTCAGGGCACCAAAATGCTGTCCCATTCCCATTTCAGTCAGAAGTACTTTTGTAATCACCATCCCAAGTCTGTATGTTGATGAAATTGGCCGAAATGACAAGTGATGATGTCATGACGTAGCGCCACCCGGCACATTACTTCCTGATTCTTCAGACACTCAATTGGCTTGTTTAGCTATTAGACTGGCAGGCAATAACAATGTACTTCCAAATGAAATGGGAATAGCACTGCTGTATCATAACAAACATTTGAGAAATGAATGCATTTACTGCCTGCATTTCGGTGCCCTGACCACTCCATTACATGAATTCTAGCGAATGCAATATCTCGTTTCTAATGAAATACAACAGTTAATATTTGAACTTTGACACATGCTGCTATTACGAGAATTTTAATTTTTTGCTGTAGCCTTTAGAATGGAGCTTAGGTGCACTGGAGCAGTCGTTCCTAAAAGCACATTAAACATTCGTTTGTAAAGACGTGAAACTCATCGAGTGGTTAGTAATGTTCACTGATGCACTGACACAAAAATCATCACAAACTGTGACTTACTTTTAGTGCTTCTAAATTCTTAGGCGGATACAAGTGTGAAAATAGGTCCAAAATTGAGAATAAATGGTCAAAAACGTGTCAGAAACAGTTTGCAGCGATATTTTGTCAGCACATCAGTGAACATTAGTGACCACTCAGTGAGTTTCTCGTCTTTACAAACAAATGTTTAGCGTGCTTTAGGAGTGTGTGCTTCTGTGCACCTATGCTGTCACTCTGAAGGGGGCAGGGAAGCCACAGCAACAATCAAAATTCTCGCACTAGAAGCATGTGTCAAAAAAATCAACCTTAACCATTGCATTTCATCAGAAACTATTTGAAAACAAGGCTTTAAGTCTAAAATAGCTAACTTTTCTTTTAAATTAAATATTTTCTAAATAGCAGCAGTAACAAATGTGATTATTTTTGCATGGATGACATAGTGCAAGACCACCATACTTGGCAAAATAAAAGTATTTTACTGAAACCAACTGAAACTTATTCAGTATATAACAATGGAGTAAATGCAGTTAATATATGGCTGACTGGCATTGACTGACTGGTTTTCTTTCTTTTTTTTAAAAGATATTTTTTATGGGCTTTTTGCCTTTAATGCGATGGGACAGCTGAAGAGTGACAGGAGGTGAGTTGGGAGAGAGATGGGGAGGGATCGGGAAATCTCGGGCTGGAATCGAACCCTGGTCCCCAGAGTCATGGTACGACGCCTAACCATCTGATCTACGGCGCCCCCTGGCAGCTGTTTTCTTACTTCTGCTGATTTGACTTTGCCAATGTACAGTGGGCCACATTTCCCAAAACATAATTGCTAACTAAGTTAGCGACTTTGTTGATTGCAATGCCTATTGCTAACCATAGTTCTTTTCAACATGCAAGAATCTAGATTAAAATACCAATTAGTCACTTCTATGGTTAAATGACGTTTTATGAGATGAGTGAAGGCTCTCTTGGCTTCCTCAAAGGTCTCTTGGCAATTTTAGTGTCATTGCAGGATGCCAGCAGTGCCTCGCCGAAAAACTTAAACCAAAATAACTCACATATGAGTCTCATGAAATGGTGTTTGCTACCTTGTCAGTCAATATAACTCTAATATAACTCTTTGAAAATGATCAATGCTGTTTCCTATACATTCATTTGTAAACAAATTCATGTGTTGACAAGAATTCAGGATGTTGTAACTGTTCACCTGGCATCTAGGCAGATTAAACACATTATGTGTGTCAGCAGCACTGACTTATTTGCATGTTAGTTATTCATGTGGTCAAGTAGCTTCAAATGGCTTTTAAAAAGGTTGTTTCCAGTTTCTCTAAAAACTAGTTTCATGTACTTTATATTTTATTCAGATGTTTCATTTATTTTATTTATTTTATTATTACCTATTTATTTATGCTTTTGGGGAGGTTGATATACAGTACAGTACATGCATGCTAGTGGCCTGTGCATAAACACATATAAATGATGTTGTAGACTATTTCTGTGGTACTTACCTGTTGTTACAAACACCTTTTTCAGTACAGTAGGCCTATACAGCAGTTTGCAAGGATCTAATTTACTGAGGAAGTACAATGAGCATGTTCTCTGGAAAACACATAAAAAAAACACATTTATATTTGCTGCTGTCAATATACTGTGGGTAGCTGAACAGGATTACTCATCTAATCATACGTGGAGTGAAATTTCAGTCTGACTAGCGTGCATAAAGGATTTGAGCCTCAAGATGGGCACCACCTGCTGAGCTCTCATTCCACTACTGGAATAAAGCATTCACACAGAAAGAGATCAATACTTAGTCTTTTCATCCAATTATGTCAGATAAGGAAAAAATATAGTGCTGGGATCACTGCAAATCATGTTACATCACAAATTGAACAACATAAATGGCCCACACAGTGTTATCGATGACTTTGTAAGGAGAGCCCTCAGCATGACATTTCATTCGTATCGATTTAGGCTGGATTTTGCCAAGACCCAGCGAACACTTTCAGATGGCCGACGAAATCGATCAAGTCGAACATTAGCACTTAGCAGTATTTCCATTATCTTGCATGAAAGTTTGGATTTCATCTTCCTTCATGCACTGAACATTTTATCACCAACTTGCCGCCCCCTACTCACAGAGAAGAACATCCCCACTGCATTGTGCTCCAAATTAGGAAAGAACCACAGAGAAGATCGCATCTCTCTGGGGAATCACTTACATTTGTACATTGATTTTAATGATTCATTCAGTGCATTTCTGGATTACATAGGTGAGCTGTAGTCATTTGTTCAGGTAATTGCTGCGTTTGAAGTTAAGCTGCCTCAGCAGACTGGAGTCTTGGGGATTATTCCCGGGTAGACAAGCACCTATAAATTCAGATGGTTTCCAATATGCCTTTGACAGCTGGAGACATTATGTGCAGAATTATTATGAGTAAAGAGAACTAGCAGAGCTCAGACCATGACATGCACTAGTATTATTCACAGGATATTATTCACTCACTCTTTAGAGTTATATCTTGACTGTGGTTGATGGTTTCTAAATATTTACGAAATAATTAATAACACTTTGACAGGTGAGTGCATAACACATTTATAGCAGCTATCATAAATTGGGGCTTGTGTTGTGGACCTCAGGAAAAAGAGAAAAATAGTTCAAATCTTTGATTTGATGTCTCTTGCTGCCAAATAACTCAGCTTAACACAACAGCAGTTCAGTGAGAGAGGCTGTGTGTACACAATAATTAGGCCTAGTAAACAAGCTATGTTTATTTGTATGTAACATGCTATTGTCACCACTCATGGGATATTTTTACCAGGGCCTAACTTTTCTACAAAAACTTTTCTAAAATTTTTCTTTTCTACGCTGCTTTACTGTAGGCCTATATTCAGAAGCTCTGAGCTTTCTCTGACAGACATGATGTCTGTGATGTGTCAAAGGTTGACTTTAGAACGCATCAAAACACGTCCAAAAAATAAATAAATCAATAAATGCACAGGTCTTACAGGTTTTAGGCAAACACCAAGATTATGCATCTCGTGTTGCTCATTGCCTTTACACCTAGTTTATCTTGTAACATGCCTAATTGGAAAAGCTTAACATTTACATCTCATTTTCATGTCAAAGTGTAGAACTCACCTAAAGGTCAAATTACATTAGACTCCTCAACCACATAACATGGAGCACAAGGGGAGAAGTATTTCAGCTAACAGTGGCTCAACACTTTTTTTCAGGCACTTCTGGAGATAATTGGTGTCATTTTTCTGTTTTTTTTAAGGAAAACAACAAAATTAGATTCTTAGATATTTTAAGATGGTGAAAAATCCCACAAAAAAGAATGCTGGCTACAACATTGTCTGTAGATGAAGATGCCATGGGGGTGGAGTGGAGTGGGTGGGGGCAGAAGATTTAAATGACTTTTTTTGGCAAGGCATTCCTCTCTACCAGTCCTATTCTAAAGTGCAGATAAAGTATCCTAATAGAGGAGGTTGGCCTTCTGTCTATTCCCTCTCTCCTAATTGAGGGTATTTGGGTGAATAGCTCTGTGCTGTGCTCCTGAGGAGTCAGGTGTAATTTAGACTACACTGCAGGGCTCGGTTACAAAATGGAATCTGATGAGACACTGCTGTTCAACCTGAATGCCCACAACAGGGAACCTAGACCTCGGCACGGAAGGTTCCACTTTCCACTCTCTGACTCTGCTCTTGCAATTTCTCCTTCTTCAATTCGAAAAACACTGAACCCAGAGGTAGACCTATACATGTGCCAGCACACACAGGTTGTGCTGTGTATCAACAATCATTGATGCTAATCGATCAATACAGGAGGCTGTATTGCAATTCAGCAAACCCTGACTTTTCAGAGCCAATGAAAACGAGAGAGAGGAGAACTGTTATTGGTTACTGTTGTTTTGTCTAGAGGACGACAATGCTTTAGGAAAATAAGGCAGGTGAGGTAGCAACATATTATGTAAGGACAAGAGCCTCTGGTGAGAATGCATGATCCTGATAATGGGCGATAAGGCACAGGGCCAGATGTACAAAGGCATTTGCCAACTTGAGGCATGATTCTCTTGCAACACACCTACAAATCTATCCATCCATGTATATACTTTTTAATATTTTGCATCTAAAAATGTTATGACTTTAAAGAAAGATCATGTGACCTGAGGGTATTAAGCCACACCTGGCACATCTCAGGTAATACCTGAGCGAACCTGAAGACGCATAGAGGCGAAACGCGTTGTTTGCTCTAAATAAAT
>JASCQY010000071.1:5359103-5379583 GCA_030264315.1 Sardinella tawilis
TCAGCACAGGCACTATGTTAACAACAGAACAGCATGAAACAACCTCCATCCATCCATCCATCCATCCATCCATCCATTCAATCATCGTTGCATCCATTTACTACAGATGGATTTTCTTCCTACATATCAAGAGACTAGAAAATAGCTTGTCTGGAAAAAAAAGCCCACAACTACAACATGGCTGACATGGGTGACTGACGAAGAGCTTCTGAAACACCACACTGCCATAAGTAATAAAAGAACAGTGTGCTTGTATTCGTACTTAAAAAAAAGCCTTTCCTATATATTCTTTTACACATTGACTGAGAATGTAAGCAATGTGTGTGTGTGTGTGTTTTCTTTTTTTTTTTAAAGATGCGCTATTTTATTGTGGTGAAATGGTCTACGAGGTTGTTTGTCAAACAGCACGGAAACTGATGACATAACTACCGAGTCGAGAGATCAAATCGATGTATCCTCTGTGGGCGAGTGGCGAGATGAGAAATAAAAGAGGAAATAAAAGCCGAGCGCGGCCCGTTTCACAGATCAGCGAGTGCAAGCGAGCAACGAGGTGACGCCAGGTAGTAAAAACCAACCTCCGATTACTGCTGAGTCATGTTGGGTCACGCCACTGTCCTGCTCATTAGCTCTGTCCGGCTCCTCAACATGGTCTGCAAATGAGAGAGAGATAGAGAACGATATATATATATATATACATATATATATATATATATATATAGGGACAGAGAGACAGAGAGAGAGAGAGAGAGAGAGAGAGAGAGAGAGAGAGGGGAACAGAGAGAAGTTGTTATATCTTTGGGTTTTATGAGGTGAAAAGCTAGTTGATGTCTCTCCAGCACTGGGAGTTCTGCAGAGGACACGTAGATGGCTATGTTAGTGAAGCAGTCCAAAATGATGGGTTTTCTGTGCTGTATCATGGGGAGATTTCTTCTTTTTCAAAGACTTTTATTTTCCCCAGACTTTTCTTTAATGCGGTTCTTTCCTTCTTTCTTTTCATCAACCAAGGAACCAGCCAACCAAACACCTTCGCACAATCAATCGATCAATCAATCAGTTTTTATGGCATGTCTCATTTAGACCAATGAAGTCATGACAGAATGATTGATGGAGTGTCATAAGAGCGGCCTTTATTGATAATCTGCTCTGTAATGTCCTTGGTGGTCGCAACCCAATCACACTGGGAATGCTAGTGGGAATGTTCGTGTGGGAGCTCAGCTCACCTGAGAGAGAGTTGGATGTGGACACTGCGGACACTCCGCAGTTGGACTCCACCAGGTTGCCGCGGACGGTGACCAGCGAGCTTCCGCGGTTCAGCAGCGCTGCCTTTAGCGGAGCAACGTGGTTGTACTGCACCGACGAGAAACAGCCCACGAAGCCCCTGGAGCCGGCTAACGCCACTCTCTCATCCAGAGCATCCGTTCCTGTTGGGGTGTGGTGTTGGGAGGGAGGGGGGGGGGTTAAATATGTTAATCCAATGCAGTGTTGGGCTCTCAGAGAAACAGTGGCCACTGCAATTCCTTGTACATTTCATTAATTGGAATTCATAACAACTCGATGTGTTATGTTTACCAGAGGAGAAAATGGTTTTGCAAATGTTTCAAAGTGCTAACTATCACAGGCGCAAACATTTGTTATGCGCACACAAATTCACACCTCAGGTATGTGGCAAAGTACTGTAAAACCTAAAAAAAGAAAAATCAAGAGTTTTTTTCATTTGCACTTCCAGCAAATATCTTAACCCTAGGCCTACATACATTCAAAGTACAGTATATCGTATTACAGTAATTAACATAAAAAAAATAAAAAACACAACAAAATAAAGAAAATAACCAAATTTTTATGTAGCTTGGCTTAGTGCAAGTTTACACTAAAATGATGCTTTTCAAAATGGTTTACATGACAGTGATCATTAATACGACAATGAGAACAGATTATTCAAAGACAAGCATGTTTGTTAAGTCTGCGGAGTGCATCTGCTGCATTAGAGACAGAGAGCTGCATGCATTGTCTCTAATATACTTTAATTTGATCTAAAACGAGTGGAGATGCAGCAGCAAATGAATACGATTCTGAGTTTGGAGATTCTTTGTCTGATACACCACACAATAAGAGACAGAGAGGGAGGAAAAAAAACAAACATTATGATTAGCATAAAATTCCAAGTGAAGCTGAAGTGAGCTGCACAAACAGGCTCCGTTGCATCAGTTCGAAGTCTTGTTTGTCACATCAATAATTCCTCAGTCCCTAAATTAGATTCAGCTACAGCGAGTTGCTAAATTAAAGATAAAAGTCTCTATGGCAACAACACAAGCGCACACTCAAAATTGATTGCCCACTCCCCACCCCCCCACCCCCCTCCACACACACACTAATCAACGTGAAGTGGGGGAGAGACGTCACTCTCTGAAGCCTCTTGATGGCAGGAGACACTGATAGACGAAACAGGCAGGCCTGGTGGCGAGAGAAGGGGGCTTGAAGTAACCTTTAAGAGACTGCATGAGGCAGACCTATTCCCCCCATGGTGCTGGTGAAATCATCCCTGAGCTCGTAAAGTGGAGGCACAGGGCCACGGATAGTGTCATTATTATGTGATGAGACTCACCGGTGACTTTGCCCAACGTCAGCGATCTCACTGAGTTCAGCTCGGTGTCAGACGACAGGGTGTATTTTTCACTCGCCTGGTCCACCTGGCAAGATGACAAGAAAACATCACTGATTAAGCCACTGATGTTTTGTCTCTATGAGCTCGTAAAACCTTACTCACTTTTAAGAGTGCTAAATAGCCTTCATTATATCTCAGAACCACTCTTCCCCTTCTACTCCTTTTTGTTAGGTTTTATAACCAAAGTATTTTTATACCTGGGACAAAGCACAGAAAATACAAATTATACGTTTGTACAAATTTCTATTCATATTAGTTTCCGGGAGGGCCACAGAAAAATGGGGTCCACCTCGCTCATGCCTGTTTTCATATTCCACTCCATGTTCCAAAGTTTGCCTAATTACTAGTGTGGGCTGATTTTGCAAAGAAAGACATTTTCACAGCTTGATAAAACGTGGGTATAATCCACACTACAGAAGTGAATTTCTGGAGCATTTCTTGGAGTATAACTTGCCCTAACCACAGATGGAGTGATACTCATCAGATACGAGATAATGCCCTTAATGCTGGTTCTAATATTAATACTTAATGCGCTGCACTAGTTCGCATGGAAAACAGTCTCTTTGATATAAAACATCCACTGAAGTGGAACTTCCTGGCCCTAACCATTAAGAACAAAACACTTGAGATATTCAGCATTAAAGATCTTTATTTGATAGCCTGTACTAGGGTTTCTTCCTTTATTCTCTGTGAAAAACGGCTATGCATAAATGACTAAGTAGACCACTCAAGGTGTTTTCATGAATACTGTAAGTAGAACAACACCCTGTGATGTTCTTATGGTAGCACCTTCCTGGCGGTTCTCAAAATGCTTGAAATGACACGGTATCTCAAACTTATCTTTATTTTTCCTCTCTGTTCTTACTGTCTGAGAGATGCTGGAACATTCTATTGCATGGCGCAGTCTTGCTAAGTGCCCAATCAGTGATTAATAATCAACTGACTATGAATTTACATGCCATAGGCTAAGTAGCTGCCTGATATGCAAGTATTGTATGACATTGATTTGGCACAGATTGCGATCTAAACAAACTTTGGATATGAGTAGACAGGGCCCCTTAAACTGTACAAGTGCATCATGCATGTAAATTGTTGCAAGCTTGTTAGTTTGTCCGCTGTATCTGTGACAGATAATTACTAACTAATTAAACGTAGGGTAGAAGATGCTTTCCTGCAGCACTTTTCACTATACTGCTTAAAATCCCCTTCACACCCCGATTGCAACCAATTAATTAAATGCTCTAATGCAAAAAAAAAAATTAAATTAAATAAAATAACTTTTAGTCACCAGTGGAACAGACAGGAGTGTAAAAATACCATCCATCAAAATGGTGAGCTGCCTATCAAACTCAACTGCCATTTGTCCCTCCCCCACTCACTGTAGGCACTCGTTCCTGTTCTCAAGTTGTGCCACTGCCTGTCATAGCTTCAGATCTACAGTACTTGAGAGCATCATGCACAAACACCTCTGTGTGGGTGTTCAAACTTCCAATGCTTTGCTGCTTACAGTATATTAAGGATAGAAAACCATCATGGACTAATTGTTTTGACATTCAGCAGAACATATTGTTTACGTAAGTTAGTTTGCGGTCTATGTTGTCATTAATCATCTAATGTTCTAAATTCAACTTATTATTCAGTGCCTATGACGCACAGGGGCAATGAGAAAAATAACCATCCTTTTCTTTTCTGCATGAAATGATGCACTGTATCATGAAGGCAACTGTGTGGATATGTGACAGGTGACGTGATTTTTTTTTTTTTACATGATCTAAGCCATCAGTCCCTAATCCCCACTTGCCACCACTGACCTGCACGTATACGTCCTTTGCCTCTCGGTGAATTCGGACGCGGTGGAGCCGTCCGTCAGCCAGGCTGGAAGGGGTGGGGGTGAACACATCAGGATTGCCCTCCTCATGGAGCTGGTACCAAATCTGCAAGCTCCCTGAAGGAACCAATGGAATGGGTTAAAAATGTACGGTCACAAAGGGTGCTGAAAACACAATCGTGGCAATTTCAGGGAAAACTGACTTTTATAAAATGCCATGGCATTTGTATGATGGGGATGATTACGTTTCCATAAAATGTGTGTGAAATGTTTCTACTTGCCTTTTACAGTCAGAACATGCAAAAGCTCAAATTTCATGTTACAATCATGTCATACAGATACCATGGCATTTTAGGGGTGTTATGGACGTGACAAAAATGTCCATTTTATCCGGACTTGGCCAGTATGCTATAGGGCGAGAAAACAGGTCTCTAATGGATAACAAGTGATTGGAGTGTTGGCATATATTTGTGAGGTCTGGAGGGAGAGACGAGGCGTACCGGATTTTTGTTCCAACCAATAACGCAGGACTAGAGTGAGTCAACCACAGACATGAAAAAAATGCTTTTAAGCAATGCAACATCAAGACAGGAAGCATTTCCCCGTTGACAGTACCGTACCGTATGTCTGTGTGCTAAAACTGCAGCGCTTACAGAATAGAGCTCACATGTAAAACATATGGTGCTGGTATACTCGCTCAATAGTGAGTATAGTGAGTCCATTACGGACAGAGTCCATTACAGGCCTGCAGTAGTGTGTAGTCCATCACACGTATTGCAGGTGTTACATTATGTGATGTTTAAAAATGGAATGTATGATGGTTTATTAAATGATGACAGAAATATCTAAAATACATTTCCCCTAAATATGTTCAGGTGCATAGATGATAGAATTAAATGGCAAGGTGTCGACCTTAGTTTCAAACTATGAATAGTCCGTTGCTTGAGGCTAACAGTGAATTTTTAGATATAACCTGTCCTCCACTATCAAATGTCCTCTGCGTCCCAAAGTGATTCATAAACTTACATTCTGTGCTGTAAGCTTCAAGTTCTTTGCTTGCTACTTCCGCTCACTGATAGATGGAAGAGCTTTATGCTAATGGCTGACAGCTAGGTCCGTTTAAATATGAAATCATAAATAACTGAGATATACTATATGCACACATAATCTATTTATCATAGAAAACAAAGAGGAGTAGTATAATCCCGGAGAGAAGCACATAGTCTCAGTTTAGGAGACCTTGTGCCTTTTGCTGTGTGCTGAGGATTAGCGTGGATAAGGTGCCTCCTTCCAGATCCCCTCGGTATTGACAGAGCCACACCGCTGGATTTGACACTAAGAGACATGGACTTAGGGGCAGAATGAGAAGCGCTCGTCTGGTGTCGATGACTTTATGTATTCCTGACAGAGGATTGGGGGCTCATAATATTAAGAAGAGGAGGATTACGTGTGTTACATATGACACAAACCCCTTGTGTGCTTTAACTGTCTGTGAGAAAATACAGCATTTCGTTTGCTTAACATACTGCAGGTTATATGTGGTACAGCCAGTAACCTTGTTGTACTGGCCATGAATAGTATCCATCTTAGAAACGGAGCATAACTCAATTGTCACTTGTTATTTAAACCAGAGATAAAATATATAAATAAAAAATATATAAATATATAATATATTTATATCTTCATTTTACATTAAATTGGACCATTTTAAATGAAACTCAAGCTATATTCTCTTCGTAGCATATGAGTATTTTTATATTATTACTGTTGAGTTGACATTCTAACAAGGCCAACGATGATGGCAAATTCAACAAAATTAAGTTATATCAACAATCAACAGTAGTTTTATCGACAGATCTTATAATTCTTAATGTAAATACCACGTTTCACTGCGAGTTGTACACTGTGCTCAAAAAAAGAAGCTGAACTTAAGCGGTAGTGTTCACGTTGTTTTAATTGCTGACAGCCGAGATAGATGCCGTACAGTATCTAGCAGTGGAGGGTGGCGGTGTGACTCATGGGGTGCCTCTTACCGTTGTGAGCCAGAATGATGGCCATGTACTGGTGGCTGAAGGTGCTGATGGTGAGCAGCATGGCGGGGGCCTGCGTGGTGATGAAACTGAAGGCCACATTCTCCCTGGACTCCGTGGAAACAGACGAGGAGGCCTGCGAGCTGCTCTCGCGCATCACCAGGAAGGAATCTTGAAAAGCGTACGTCACCGAGGAGCCTTTCTCAAATGAAACGGACACCTCTGCAACAAAAGTGCCAATGGGTGGTTGTCAGTACAGACACGACTTTGTTAGATGCTGAATGTTATCTACACTGATGTCAGACAATGATTTAAAAGAGTGTGTTTTTGCATGTTTTGTCAGGCTGTCAGTAGTGCAATAATCTGCAGGTAGCGTTACTGTAATTAATTAACTGAGCCAAATTCACTTGTGCGCTCTTTTAAAAGGCCAGCATTTTGGAATGATCAGAACTCTTGAGCTTTGGAATGTGTAAATTAAAAGAAAAATCCCCCAATGTCCCAATGTTTTGAGTATTTCATGTCTAAAAAAGAAACAAGATTTTGGACGTTTGCACGGACTTACAAAAGCATCTTCATTGACTTTGTCAGTTACAGTAAAGGTGTGGGGGTTGGGCATGACATTACATAGACCACTGGACTGTATGCGCATGTGCAAAATAAGCCCAGATCTGTAGTCACACAAAGACATGTGCAAAGAGCTTCATCACAACCCCTGTCAAAACAGTAGCACATGGGCACTTGAAAATAGCATCCTTTTGACTGTTGGCATGGCAGCGTATGCCAGGCAGTGATTGGCAGCAGCTGAGTGGAAGTAGCAGGAGAGCAGCGCGGCCCAGCCCTTTCGCCTCGTCCTCCCACACTTTGATCAGCTCCTCAGATGGAGTTCAATTTGCACTCTGAATGCCAGGCATCATCTTGCACACCCTTTTTTTCACCCAAAGACAGAGGCGTGAGTCTTTCTCTCTCTCTCTCTCTCTCTCTCTCTCTCTTTCCTTCACACTCTCTCACACATTAGGTGGCTAGCAAATTCCAGCATGTCACAAAATCTACTTTTTTTCCTTTTAATGTTCTTAACCTTCCTCCTTATTTCTAAGATTATTTTGGAGAGGAGGAACAAGGGATTGCATTATGTAATTACTCAACGTCCCAGCCCACAGCCCACGCAAGAAAGTGTTTAATGTTTGCGTCGATAAGTTTTATAATAAGCCACGACTCTCCGAGAGGTGGAAAGAGTATGTGAACCCTCTCCGCCCACACGAGAGCACTAGGTAAAGAGTGATATAAAACTCATCTGCACAGACGAAACAAGGTTAGGTGAGTCAATGCAGTGCTTTTTCTTTTTCTCTCCATCCCGAAAGAAATGAAAGTAGTGAAGGCCTCCTGAAGATGTGGAAATATGGAAGTGGAAATATGCATGGAGGAGAAAAAAAATGAAGAAATTATGCCCAAGATACGCTGCTTTGAGACGTCTCAGAGGCTCTTTGTGAGCGGAGCGCCGAAAACATCAAAAGCTATTCACACAGCACTATGAATTCTACGAGTGAGACGGCAAGGGTGTTTGCTCAAGAGTCTCTGGGAGGCTGATATCATATAGGAAATGGTAGGCGGCACAAACATAATTAATTTTCACCTTAAAAGACAAATCAATCTAGCATGTTACAGGCGGGTTTCATCATTTCTGAACATGTGGTGTAATGTGTCTGTTGGGAGGCCAAGAGTGGATGAAAGAATGGTCTCATTCATTTGAGTGTGAATTTGTTCTCTTACAGTACGGATTGAGAACTTTGATCCTTCGATGTAAATGCATCAGCTTAAATTATGACCATGAATTCTTTATTGCATTAATCTACTGCAGTTAATAGCATCAGGCATGCAGAAGCCTTGTGCTCTGGGCCGCAATTACTTAATCCAAGGCAGGATTGACTGTAGGATTAACTGTATTCAACCAAAATACTGAACTGATACATCTATTTTTTTATTTTTTTTTTGGTCTGTCTCATAGCAAGATAAGCTGCACAATAATTTGAATGCTGTGATGCCACACATACTATGATGCAACACATTTCCTGAAGAAGGCTGCCTGTAGAAACACCCTGCTGAAGCAATCAGGGGTGGGGCGAGGGGTGTTCTGCATGGGCATCCGTTTAAAGCAAAATTACATCTCTTAGGTGAAAACTGGGGGCATTACCCTAAGAACCCAGGACATTTTCCAGTTCTGCAGTTTATGTAATTGACATATCTCACATTTATAGCTATAAAAGGTGGTAACAAATTTTGTTTTCAGGTGTTTTGTTGGGGATAGAGCACTAAAAACCATGCAAATGGGATGTCTGGTCACTCTAGTTTACTCTTTATACAGCTATAAAGAAAAACAAAAGTGCACACTCTACCGTCTTTGCAGGAGGGCCCCGTGTAGGCCGAGTGGGTGCAGTCGCACACATAGCCACTGCTCTGCTCGATGCAGCGCCCGCGGTTGTGGCACAGGCTGGCAGAGTTGCTGCAGTGGCCAGGGCAGCCGGAGCTCACGCCCGGAGTTAGCTTGGCCCGCTCGTCCAGGTCCAGGTGGGCGCCGTTCACCCGCAAAGCCCGCAGGCAGCCCAGGAAGCCACGCTGTCTAGAGGCCGAGCCCCCTGAAAGACAGTTTACAAATGATGTCAGATCTATCTATTTGCTATTCATTCATTTCTTCATTCATTCATTCATTCATTAATTCATTCATTCATTCATCAATTCTTTTTTTTTTCTTTCTTCCTTCCTTTCCAGCATTGCATCTGTGTGTGTGTATGCATGTGTCTGTGTGTGTGTGGGCGTGTGGGTGTGCATGTGTACTGTATGTGTGCGGGTGTGTGTGTGTGTGTGTGAGAGAGATTTTTCCTTTCAGGAAGACAGTATTAATGCGCCTCGCCGCGATAACTGGAAATGACTAATGAGATACCAGGTTGGCGTTTCACTAACTTGGCACATGGCAAGAGGGTAATGACGGGCAAAGCAGCCATTTAAAAACTTGCCAAGACCCAAGGCCTCTATCTCCTGCTCCATTGCCTCAACATCTCTAGTCTAGCGCTTGCTAAATCATCACATCACTGAAGGGCGCAGCACTGAGTCATCCTCTGGTCTAGAGTGATGATGGATGGGAAGAGGGCCAGGACTGTGCCCTACCCACAAACAGCTGGCCGCTGAGCTTGAGGTGGAGGTGTCCGTCCGCCGGCGTGTCCACAAAGCGCAGCGGCAGCTGGTCCACCTGCAGCGAGGCCTCCTTCACGCTGCGTTCCGCCTGGACCCAGTGCCACTGCCGGTCGTTCAAGGGCACCGGAGACTTCACGGCCAAGGTCATCGGCCCGTCGCCCGCGTCAAAAGAGAAGGTCACTGTAGATGGAGCTGTTGGGTACAAGCAGTATAATGACTATTAGTGCAGTGACAACACATCTCTGTCATTTTGACCCATTTCGGTAAATCTCTGTTTGACTTTGACTTTTTCTGTTATACTGTGCTTTACTGAGTGCACTTTACATAGGCTATTAAAAATAAACCCTATTCCAAGATGATCCTTTAGCAACCATGCAAGTGTATTTTAGAATAGAATGAACAAAAAATACTCTCTACACTTCCATGTGTTAAATGAAAACGCGTTATATCTGATATCTGAGGACAATTCCTGCAGAAAAAAAAACCCAGCAACAAACAAACAAAAATAGAAAAGCAAACGAATGCCACTCACAGCTGAGCTCAACCCTTAAGAAGTCCTTGAGTCCAAGGTTTTCCAGGAAGACTCCTGAGGGAGCTCCAGTTTTGAAGTAGAAGGATATGTCAACGCTCAGAGTGGACTGGAGGCTGGGGAAGTGCAGGTAGGACGACTCTTGGTAGAACGATGCTGCATTCCACAGTGATCCTGTGTGGAAATAGTAGACATGTTTCACAATATTCATGGCGACTGCCGTACAGTACATCCATTTCTTGGTACTATAATACCACATCAGGGGGCTGTTCCTAGAATGCTTTTTATTTTTCTGGGAAAATGAAGCAGCTCTTTGGGTACTTGCATAAGTAATATCTCCCAACCGCCACAAGCCCCCCAACCCCCCCCCCCACACACACACACACACATCCCTCCCTCCAATGTTTATTTCACTATCAGGACTTGGTGCACAATAATCATTTTGCAATTATTATTTTATATAAAAAGGCACTGCAGATATTTTGCTGTAATGTAATACCACTAGTGGTGTGAGCTAAACAAAGGCTGACAGCGCTCACAGACATTCTGAGGGCTGAGCTTTAGTTTATCTCTCATACTGATCTTATCACTGCATTGGTTTGTGATGGTGATTTATTTGCACAACGGTGTTATACACTGCCATGGCTTACTGTAGGATGCCGTGTATTTACCTTTATTTCACAACTGAAGAAATCCAAATGACCGAAAAATAAATTCAAATAAAATAAAACAAGTTAAAAGAGGGCAAAATGAGAGATGCTGGACCACGCCCTATGCTCTTTCGGTGCACAAATTTGTGAGGATCTCATTTATCAAATATTATGAATAAGAAAACAGATCACTTACTGTCGCCATAACAGCGCAGAGGTCCGATGTTATAAACAGCTTCTGATCCAGGCCTGTGAGTGTCTCCAACGATGATCTCTCTCACGGGTAAGTGGTCTTTATATGAAAGAATGCCTGTGTCATTCACCCTGCAAATAATGTAAATATCTGTTACTCAAGAAGAGTCCTCCTGATCCTTTGTGCTTAGCCATCGTGCCCTTCAGTATACTGTAGCTCAATGGCTGACCTTAACGGCATGTTGATACCAGCCTTCAGCATTCATGCAGATTTTCAACAAAATGACACCTCTTCAAAGCAATTCTATTACTACAAAAAGCAGTGGTGCATTGATACACTTCATTGAGTACAATAGTGACACTGTATGAGAAAATAACAACAACAAAAACAACTTGTTTGTTTGTTTGTTTGTTTGTTTGTTTTGTTCTTGTGATGCATACCATGTCTCTCTGTCGGCGTCGCAGTTGCAGAAGTAGTTCATGTCCATGCAGTTCTCCTCCAGACTGCAGGAGCACTGCTGCACTCCAGGCAGGAAGCCACCCCAGTAGGTGCGCTTCTCTCCGCTCCGGTCCAGCCACCAGGACAGAGGCGTCCCATCTGAATACCCCCACATCCGCCCACCCATGAGAGAGGAGACAGAGACACTTTTCAGTACATTAGAACCCATACAATAATCTAACAGAGGCCATTTTGCAACGTTACGGTAGATGTTCGATGTGCTGATGAAGGATTGTCCCACAGAGAGGTGGGCCAGAGATGCTGAGCTTGCTGGAGTGCCCCTAAAAATAGGCCCTTAAAATCTACTGGCCCATATGTGGGTGCTCTGGAGCAGAAGCCTTCATATATTTTAACACTTCAGCATAAATGGACTGCGAGTGTCTTGCTTGACTTGGGAGGGGGCTGACTGGAGGCTTGTGCTCCTTATATAGACCGTTTCAGGTTCTAGTTCCATTGCTGGTCCCCCAGAACTTCCTGTTTAACATTCCATATGTTATGTTAATGTAACAGGAAGTAGTTGGGGACCAAGTTAGAATGTTCAAGCATTGTTTTCTCCAGAATTAGAACCTGAAATGGTCTATACTTTTGTTGACAGGTACAGAACATGTCCGTGTGCTGATCTATGAGACATATGAGAATTGCAGGAAAACAAGAGGTTTGGCTTGTTGTCTTGTTTGTTTATATTTGCTTGATGCTTGGTGGATGAGTGACACAAAGCACCAAAACAAAAGCTTATTTATTGATTTTTTTAATTGTTGTTATTGGCATATTCTCACAATTTACTTCTCACCTGTCTCCTTGTGTATTGTGCTCTCGCATACCACTTTAGACCCGCAGTATTAGCACGATTATCTAGGTTCACATAAGGTGAGTCTGGCTTTGGTTACATTGATTTTGGATACATTGTCATGTAAGGCCAAGATCTGTGGGCAACATTGCACTTGAACCCTTGCTTGAGCTTCTTGTAACTAGCAGCCATGTCACCAATAATAATCAATACAAATCAATTCCATGTGATAGAGTATACTTTATGCATGAGAGCATGATAACATGTCACATTAAACTGTTATGGCATATAAATTTCCCCCTATACTCATAATTATGCGATGACTATTGGTCTCATGATTTTGGTCAAAAGTCTAACATCACCTTTCATGATGTGTATGGCATCTACCTTTAGGCTACATCAACATGTCAGTGTTATGAAGCCAGGTTAAATGATTCCAAAATTATGTGCATTCAAAATTAGACATAAACATATTTGAGATTGTTTATTTAACTACAGAAAGTTGCTAAATTATGAGAAAAATCTGATTTGCACCTAATTTACAATCTAGGGAGTTAATCTGTTAGAAGAGGCAATGGCTATCAAACACAGATTGATATCTAACTGATATTTAATTGCCAAGCTCATTTGGAGAGGCATCAAAAAGTTTACTATAAATGAAGTTATCAAGATGTGTCCAAATAAATCAGGGATTCATTCTCCATTAATGTCAGAGAAAGTTCTGACAAGGAAATATGACTTTGAGATTCTGGGACTTCAGCCAGAGGAAAATGAAAGAGAAGGAAGACCTGGCACATTTGTTGAGCAAGTTCCAGTTCGTAAATGTGCAACACCCTTGAGGCATTCAGAAGGTGCTTCAACAATATTTTGTTGTTTTTCTTCTTGTTGTTTTTTATTACATTACCCTTGTTTCACACCTGTCAGTTCCAATTGATACCTATGAATCTGGAATCATCTTGTACACAAGTTGTACACTGAGTGCAAAAAAGATATGGGGAAGGTTGCTCGAAGATATAATAATAGATTTGCTTTTAGACTTTCTATTCTAACGGAAATAAGAGAGCCTAGTATTATTAGTACAAGACATGATCATTACTCTCTACCCCAAACAGAAAAGATATTTTTAACAGCTTATTTGATTCCACAAGAAAAGTTTTTCATGTAGATATCAGTAAACAATAAAACCAATTATGTTTCTTTTCAGATCCACAGCTCTGCCAAAAAAAAAAAAAAGAAGAAAAAAAATCCCATTCATAATGACCCAAAGGTTTGGGAATAATAAACTTCTTTATTGTTTGCTGAGGCACGTTTGCTTGCCTCGGAGGGATTGAGCTTCATCAATTTTTCATAAATTAGGAGCCTGTGCGTGACCATCCCACAGCGGAGCAAGAGAACAGACAATAGAGGAAGTCTAATGATTGGTGTGACTTTCTCAACTCCCTGGGTGATGGCACACAAACTTTGTTTTGAAGGACCCAGCTCTAGCGAGCTAAGCTCACACACTGTGTGTATTCGAAGTCTCACCGGTATCTTATCAAGTAAAGGAGAGGTGACATTACCACATTTGTTTCCCATTTTGAGAGCCATTAAAAGGCATTAAATACTGTTGGCGGAACTTACCCCAGTGGTTGAAAAGGCGGGACTTCCTGCACTGGTACACCACTTCCTGTTGACACTGGTCTGAGCCGGCCACCAGCACATGTAGCTGGTCAGGTGAGGCACTGTAGTTGAACCGCATCACGTGCGGCCTCTCAAGGCTGGAGCCCTGAACCTTCACCGCATTTGTGGTGTTGTGAAGCACCACTGTCCACACTCTTTGCTCTGGAAGACAGAGCAATAAATAAATATACAAATAAATACACAAACACTTCCTCAGTTCAACTCAAATGGGTCACATGGCATCCTCGACAAGTTCAAGATGAACTTTGCAACATGTTTTGTCAGAGGGATGAATGGGAACCATAGCAAAGCATTGGAAAGAACTGTCTGCTGTACAGCACAGCACACCTTGCTGCTATAACCCTGGATAACAATATACTGGTACTGTCACATTAGCTGCCTCTAAAAAGCGGAGATTAACTTTGTGGCTCTTGTCTCACTTTGAAATGAAAGTACGTGTTTAGCTGCTGACAAATTCTTTGTTGTTGCATTAGTAGTAGGAGTAAGGCTGTGTATCGCGCAGAGATTCAAAAACAATCTGTGCACTGGGCAAAGTGCTGGCTGCTACCTGCCTGCATAAACAACACTACACCATGGAACAGTCCCACACACACTTCATCTTACTTCTCACAGCACACTCCATTGAGACTTGCGCTGAATCTAAATGGCTTGGTAAGCACTCTCTGTTCAGAGTGCAGGTGTGAATACGCTCAGCTATTTAGCAGCTGGGACTGGCTAGTGTGCTGCATGTTTTTTAGGAGTGTAGTTCAATGTAATTATAAAGGACATTTATTAGCTTATTAGCATCAAACCTTTTCCTAACCCTGGACCTATAACCTTATCCACCCCTTAATGTACTCTCTTACTTTATGTCCATGTACTGTATAGAAGTGTTTGAATAATTAATACAGTAAGAACAGAAAACCCAAGAACAAGTATCAGACAAGCGTGCTTTAATGTTCACAGTTGCCTACTGAGTGTGGCTGTCCGTGGCGAGTCTGAACCATTGAAACATACAGGACCACCATTGAAACACATAGAAATGTTATGTAAGCATGGACTTGGCATATGCTGTAAGGGCTTACTATAGGCCTTGCTTGGTTATGGTCTGTTGAAGCCTATGGAATAATCCAGGGGAAGGAACCAAATACCAAAATATAATGCCAAATGCTGTGTCTGACCTCTGTTGGAATAGAGGTGATGTGCCTAAGGAGATCTGAATAATACTGTGTTTTTGAATAAATCTCATGGATCTGCAAAGAGTATTCAGACGGGAAAATCTATGAATGTCTGTTTGAAGTCTGTTCTGAAGCATTTTTTTCCAAACACAGTTAACATCAAACTTTTGCCTTTGAGAGACTAATAAAAAGTTTAACGTGCATATCACTAAAAATATTCCTTAGTTCACACAAACTCAAACTATGCCTTTAGTTTGAAACAGTATGTTTTTGCACATTTTTGATCTCAGGCAAAATAAAGTACTGATATTTCTTTCACTCTATTTACCAAGAATACTGGAGGCCTTGTCAATCACATATTAGTTATTTTAAAATAATATTTATAAGAACACTAACAATAAAAACAGTAGCAGAGAGAGAGGGCACTGAATATATTTCCTTGGCATGACATTCCACCTCCTCCTAAGCTTTGGTATGGATTTGAGTTCAACAGTCTTTTACTACAATAAATCCTCTCAATATCATAGATTATGAACAAAGGATTATTGTAGATTGCAAATTTATGGATTATGATTATGTTTATCTTAATCCTCTGTTCCCAATGCGCTAACAAAAAAAGAAAAAGGAAAGGGTAGGCTAAAAGACTAAAGGCAAAGCACACTGCGAGCTGAATGACCACTGGAATATTTTGCTCACCAATTTAGACCTCTTACCTGTCATATTACAGTACACCTGCATGGGTCCCAGCGGTCCACTCCCATCTGGATCAATAGAGAAGTAGCCGGAAGAGCTTCCTATTAGTCTGTATGCTTCACACGATGCTTCGTAGATAGCTGAGAAAAAGAAGGGTGGGAAATTTGCAAGCAGACACACTAAAATTAGCCTCGAACATAATCTCAGCACCTCAGAGGAGGACTATGGATGCCTGATCCCTAAGGAAAGACAGACATATGGGCTACCACATTAGTTGCCTGGTAATTAAGTTCTGACAAATGCTAATGGCAATGCTAAAGTCAATTAGCACTGATATTCTGGTGTTAAAGTGTTTAAGGTGCAGGGACTGGTGCTCTGGAGTAGCTGAGAAAAGCCTAAATACTGTATACTGTAGGTGGATATTTCATAATCGGATTAAAAAAGAGAAAAAAAAACACTTAAAGGGCAATTTGACTTTAGAGAGCTGCTGCAAAATGAGTGCTAGATCACAATGAACTTATAAAATAACCATAACCACATTTAGAGTTTTATGATTTTCTACATTCCTGCCCATTAGCGTCAAATAAATACCACGATAAATC
Organism: Sardinella tawilis; assembly: GCA_030264315.1. Lineage (NCBI taxonomy): Eukaryota > Metazoa > Chordata > Actinopteri > Clupeiformes > Clupeidae > Sardinella > Sardinella tawilis. The sequence continues at coordinate 5,375,599 of JASCQY010000071.1, forward strand.
AACTCTATGTATTTTTTCTTCCCTTAGCCCATGAACTTTAACACCCTTCCTGGTGGCATTAATGTCTCTAATAACAGAGATGTAGGATAATGTGGGCCTGATTGGCAAACTGTGTGCCTGTGTGACTGGGCAGGGATGAGACACTCACACTTATGGCAGGTAGCTCCGCTGTATCCTGTGCCGGCGCAGTCACACTGGAAGGCGCTCCAGGACTGGGAGCATCGGCCTCCATGCTCACAGAAGTTGGGGAGACACCTGTGTGTGTGGAAAGATGGTCAGGACAGACCAGTGAGATCCAGTCAGAATATAGGTTCAGGGCACAATGTATGTATCGACGTATGGTCATTAGTTTTAATATCATTCAAGGTATGCATTTTTATTTAACCCACAGGCACTGATGATCAAGCATTTCATAGACTGCACCCCTCCTTGACAAGATGAAATAAGGATTTATTAATGAAGCTGAACCATATTATGACTAATACTGCATAATGTGACCTGACTCACTGGAGTTCAAAAAGCTCTGTCCAGTTGAAAGTTTCAAAAGATTCAAGTTTTTTGCGTGTCTTTCAAAGAACATTAAACCATTTGTAAATATTTACTCTAACACTTCAGGGTGAAATCTAGTTTCTTTTTTAGTTGCTCTGAACTTGGAAGCACTTCTTAAGATATCTATGGGGCAAAAATGCAAGAATGTTGAATAAAACAGAATAGAATAGGAGGGAGGAGGAGGACAAATTGCTGACTATAAATATAGTGGAATTGGGGTCTCTTGGGAGGCAGACCAAACTTATCTTCTTTTACATCCACAGCACCCACTGGTGCAAACAGTCAGTCTGACACACCATGCACAAGCATTCTCCTTTACCTTTTACGGTTAAGGCCACAAAAGCAACTTCAAACATTTGCTGACAGTATGGAAACTTTTAAATTGAAGTGTGAATAAAATCTGCATATAAAGGTTCAAAATGACTCCCTTGTAATGTCAAGAGAGTTACAGAGTGTCGACTCAAACTGACATTTGTTGAAATTCCTGTGACAGCACTATTTTTTTTTTCGAGGCAAACGTTTTTCTCCATAAATCTCCCCTTAGAAGTCAGACAGGCATTCTGGATTACTTATGACACTTAAGTTTCAAAGAGAGGCATTTAACATCTGTGGATAGATGAGGTGGCAGCATAAAGAAGCTAAAAAAAAAACCCACTATATTTTAATCATATTTTGAGTTATTACCAGGAAATGGCAAAAATAAGACTGTTGAGCCATTAGATCTGTGATGGTCTGGCCTTCGATAGCTTTTCAATACTGGCCAGCGGTCAGGATTTGGAGCCATGATTCTTCTTACAAAGTCTTACATGAAACAAAGACAAAGACAAGGATATGCCCTGGCTAGCCATGGCTCAAATAGCCACAGAGGCTGTAGCAGACAGCTTTGATGTTGCATAATCCCCTTGCGTCAACAAGTCATACTCAAGCAGAGGCACTGCAACATGTTTTCTTACTCTTCGTGAATTCAGACAGACGGCCGTCCAGCCATCAGTCAACAGTAGGACACTTGCTCGATTTCCTACACGGCCGGACTAAAGCCTTGCTGTCTCCTCCACCAACAACAAACAAATAAATTCCAACCCCCCAAACAAACAACGGGGATAAATTTGCAGAAAACAACCTGCACTTTAAACCGCTCCAGAGAGAAGGCTGGATGGAGACAATTTGATTAATAGCGCCTTCATCACGGCTCCTTAAATTTCGCAATTACAAGCCTTTTAGGGACACGTATATTATTTCAGGAGCCTTTGTTCCTATGTGCTCTCTCCATCTCTCTCTCTCTCTCTCTCTCTCTCTCTCTCTCTTTCTCTCCCTCTTTCTCTCTCTCGGGAGAGGCGCTTTATGAAGGGCTGTATGCACAACACAGCTATTTCAGCTCCCATTAAAGCACTGTGGAGGGGGCCAGGCTGACTGGCTGCAGCATGGCTAATGTGTCGAGTGATGGTTTAATTATCACTGCGCTATTTCGAGTTCACGCTCGCAGACGCTGACTTTGGTGGGCCATAAAATGACACTGTCTAACCTGCACAAGTGGCTCTCTGCCTGTAAACTGGGTGATGAAGTTTTAGAGGTTACCGAGTGTCGTCTGTGACTGACATGCTAATGTGTAGCATTGCAGTGAACTATATGTGCTGTAGACTTAAACTGTGATGGTAAAATGCACATGTCAGTTTTGGGGATTGGTGTCAAATCAATCAAATCACTGAAAATGAAATAATGCAATAACTCCCATATTATATGTCAATATCAAAGCGGCGTGCCAGTCCTTGCAAGACAAAAAAAAAAAGGGTTACTGCTGAGGCCTTATGAGATCTTGCACTTCAGTTTGCACTGCAGCAGCACTGTTCTATTCTTAAAAGGCACATCACGCATTTTGATTAACGCCACACTAAAGGGCTTTGACTCCTCTGCCCTGTGTGGATGCTTTCAGGCAAGGCATTATGTCCAGGGAAAAGCCAGCACAGGCATAAACAACAACAACAACAACAACAACAACAACAACAACAACAACAACAACAAAGCAGCAGCGGCAGCAGCAGCAGTCACAACTCGGCCATTTTGAGACGCTGCTGGGCAGTCGGATGGCTGCGTGGCCGACGGGAGGAGCTGGGATGAGCCGCACAGAGGGAGCTGAGCTCCTCCTGGCCCGGCTCCACCGCTGCCATCCCCCAGCCCCTCAGCAGATGTGGCAGCGAGGGGCCAGGCCTGTGCCCCTGCCATAGGGGGAGATGTGTGGATGATGGAGGTGGGGAGGGGATGAGGGAGAGGGAGGCGGAGAGGGAGAGGGAGAGGAAGGGAGGGGAGGGGGGGTGGGGGGTTTATGCGAGAGCGTAGCCACCAAGTGGCTTCTGCCGCCACCCTGCCAGTCCCTCTGGCTGCCACTCCAGCTGGTGAGCTAAAGCTGCCGCGGCACAGCATGGCGCAGCACGGCAGTGACAGTGGCAGTGGCGCGCCGCGGAGCGGGCAAGCGAGGCAGGACCCTGGCCGATGACAGCTGGTCATGAATGATGTAAGAGTGGTGGCGATGGAGGGGTCCTGTCGTGTTCACACAAGTTCACTATTAATAACCCCCCCCTCCACACACACACACACACACACATATACACATCCACGTCCACACGCACACCATCACCACTGCCACCATCCCCGAAAGCACGCCAGCGGGATGCAGCTCAGAGGCAATGGAGGGATGGATGGAAGGAAGGGGAGGAAGGAAGAAGAAGAAGAAGAAGAAGAAGGAGAAGAAGAAGAAGAGGAAGAAAAAGCCTGAGTTTGACTCTGAAAAGAAATGAGATCAGAGAACTGGCAAAGGAAATTATGGTAATCCTGCGGCATGGGGATGATGGGCATTTCGCAAGCTGATGTCAAGAAATCATCAGTGGTCAGGCCCAAATAGGGGAAGGCTTAACCTCGGCTGTAAAAACTGATTAACGGCCCCTTCTGCGGCTTTACATTTCATTTCCATCCCAATGTCAACATAAAATACTTAAATACTATTTTAACCAGAAAAATAGTGAAGGATGAATCTTGAGTGACAATATAACAGTGTGCAGTGGAAAGGCGTTGAATCAGAATGCAATTGTGAGTTAATTAAGTCTCGCTATTATTATCTTTTCGGTATAAACAAAGCAATTTTTTTTTGTTACCTGTTGTTTTTTAATGCATTGCAAAGCTGTAGTTAAAGCAAGTGTGTTGCCAAAGATCATCGGCTCAAGTGGCCGGGAAGTATTTCCTTTTTTGCTTTCTGGCTTTGTATCCGGGCACTTTAAACCCTGCCACAATGTGTGACATTGATTCAGCACTTTTTCAGGTCTGCTTTTGGATTCCTCTGCCAAGCCTCCTGTTCTTAATGGTCTGACCTTAGCCTTGACTCTGTCTGATTACCTACCTAAGTCTGTTCGAGTGCTAATGAAGGGCTATGCACAACACACACACA
>JASCQY010000071.1:5394231-5407585 GCA_030264315.1 Sardinella tawilis
ATGAGAAAGCCATTGTGTGTATGCGTTTGTGTGTGTGTGTGTGTGTGTGTGTGTGTGTGTGTGTGTGTGTGTGTGTGAGTGTGTACACTGTCTTTAAGTGTTAGCAGTGACTTTCAAGCAAAACAATGCTTGTTTCACACCCTCTCTCTCGTCCATCTGTCCTGGTTTACTTAGTCAGACTAGGGAGACAGAGAAGAAACTCAGGCTGATTCATTCCCTCTGTACTGTAGATTGTTGTTCATCATCTTAGCTGAAACTTGTTTAACCTCTCAAATAGGACTTACAGACACTGTATGAGGTATGCTTACTGCTTCCAGCAGTTCGCTGAGTGAAATATTAGTATATCCTAGAAAAATGATAACAAAATAAATAAACAGTGATGTGGTTGATGAGTCCAGAAGAGAAAACAAAACAGGCATGTCATCACAGGGGTCCTGTTAAACAGAGTACAACACAGCTAACAGAAATACAGTATCTTCACAGGGGTGCCTCTAAACAAAGTAAACAAGATAGGCTATATATTTGCTTTGGCTTTGTAAGCCAACAAACAACTAGCGAAAAAAAAAGGTCATCATTTGTATGTGCTGCGCTGCTATTTGCAATTTTCAGCCAGTAATATTTTGATGTTTTGGAGAAATGGGTGGGAGAGCAGCTTGCAAGCCCTGTGAAATGACTTCTATTGATTACACCGAAGCGCTGGGCTATAACGGGCATGTTTGAGTGGGCTGAGCTTGTAGACAATGCGTTGCCTGTCTCCAGCGACTACCTGAAACATAATCCCTAATGCTGATGTAAACCAAGCAAAAAGTAATCACGCGTCTCAAGAGCCGAGATGCTTTAAGGCTGAAGAAGAGGAGCCTGCGGTGGTAACCTTCTGTCAGTACCAATACAGAATTTTAAATTCAGCAAGTCTGTTCAAATTTTGATCTAAAGTTGAAGTGCATTTTTTTCATCAAACCATTATGTGGTACATTGAAATATTCATAGAATTAATAAAGGATTAGGCTCTTTTTGACATGTTTTGGTTTTACTGCATGGTGGTTTTGGTAGGCCTATTGGTATTAACATTTAACTATATTCTAGAAGATTTTATATTTTTGTACTTTTGTCAAGTGAGCTTTATGGAGTAAAACAGGCATAGCCTACATTAGAAAAAAACAAGATGCATTGTTATGCAGGAGTTGATGAATAAGAAAGCAAGGAGAAGAAAAACCTTTGAACATCTAAATGATCCAGCTAACTTCATTTGTCATTCACTTTACCCAGATGAATTGTAATGCATATTATATAATGTTATGTATAAAAGGTATATATATATACAGTATATCATTATGTGTTTTTCACTATGTTTATAAAAACATTGCAATATAAAACTTTTCCAGAAAAAAAGAGAAAGAATTAAATGGGAACCTGAATACTCTGTGAGTACTTCACTAAATGTGAGCAGCACATTGTATGGATTTCAGGAGATCAGTAGGCCTATAGATGACGTGTTTAGTGCTGCACCCACTGTGTTGACGCAGAGCAACAGATGTACGTGCCAGGTGCACTCTGAGACCATACCCCTGCTGCTCACATGGGCCTTCCCCAAGCCACCTACTGGACCCACTCCTCCTCCTCCTTTCTTTCCCTAACTCAATCCATAATAGCGCTCGTCACGTTGCATCATGCGAGAGCATCCCTCGCAACAGGGTCTATTTAAAATTCCCCAAAGAAACAACATCCTGTCCCACACTGACTCTTGTTTTTTTTCCATGGCAGAGAGAGGGGAGGGAAGGGGGGGGGGGGGTGAAGGCAGCAGTGATACATCCTCCCAATTACGCAGTTTGCTGCATAAAAAAAGAAAGGCTGTGGACCCTGAGGGGGCCCAAGACCTCCCGCTGGATCTGAGGGCTCAGGTTAGACAGTGTCCACATAAACATATCCGCTACCCCTCTGCGACTTCATTATTTCTATTCCTGTATCGACTGATGAACGGCGGCAGGCATGTTCATTAGGCCTGCTTCTTTGCTGCCTCACTCTCTCTCTCTCTCTCTCTCTCTCTCCCTCTCTCTCTCTCTCTCCCTCTTTCTCTCCCCCCCTCTGTCTTTGTTCTGTGTTTTGCCTTGCTCCCCTGTGGGCTGTTTCATCAGCGCATCATCAACGTATGCACGGTCCACCCAGAGTGAGCTCACGTGCCTGCCAAGCCCGACAGAGTCCCCTTGCAAGGACAAGGAGAGAAGAAGACCAGACAGGGTGAATCCTTCACACAGGAGCCCAGACTGAAGCAAACGATCTCGCATTCAGAGCACATGTGAGCTGGCTCCCCAACTTTTAGAAAAGGGAGACATTCCTGGCTCAAAGGCAGAACTGTTCTATAATCTATAAGGTGGATAAGTTAATGCAGATATTTTTGGATATGCTGTACACATTTATTCCTAAGTGATATATAACCCTATTATGCATAAGCTCTCTTTGTTCTAGATATCGCCATTAAAATAAATGGAAGTCATAATAGGACCCATAGGTGTTATTGTGATCTCCCGTCTGACATAATGGAAACAAGCAGCAAATATTACAAATTGGCTGTAGCGTAGCAAACCACCCTGCTTTAATTTGTTCCAATGAGGATACTGACTTTCCACACCCCCTTAAAAGACGTAGGTTGTGCTTATTCTCCAGAGTTAGCGAGACTTGAGCGGGTGTCAAAAATAGAGTGCACCTCAGTGTCACAGTGAACAGGCTGGTGAAGATGCCTAAGGGAGCTTTCCCATAGGGCTTTGCAAACGACATCCCTCCACCCCCCAAACACACACACACACACACACACACACACATACACACAGAGACATCCATCTCTTCCTCCCATCCACCCGCCCCACAGTGCTTCAGATGTGATGTGCTCTCGCAGGCTGGCAACCATCAGAGCCTATGTATTATTTACTAGTGTTCAATGAAGCAGAAAACAGGAGCCACATCTGAAAAGGGAACGGAGACGTGACAGGTGATGAGTTCATCATGGAACATTGTCGTTTTATTGTCTGTGACTTGGGGAGCGCGGAGCAAAAAAAAAAAAAAAGACAAAAAAAAAAGAAACGGGAGCCTGGAGGCTGCCCAAACGTCCCCGACCTTCTGCTCACTTCTGCCTTTCAACTAGAGCTCCAGAGAGAGAGCATGAAGGAAGAAAAAAAAACACACACACATTGTACCACCACTGTCAAATACTCTGTTTTACTGCCATCAGCCTCTCTCTCAATTCATTTAAATGGCAAGTGTTGAAAGCATGGCGTTGCAAGCATGGCTTTAGGAGTCTTAAAGCAGGCAAATGTTCCTCTTGAGGCAGTTCCATGTTGAGGCAGTGCACTCAACACAGCAGATTAGCACAAAGCGCTGAGGGGAATCCTACAGCATTCTCTAGGTTATGGAACGGAATAATGGAACCGAAAGGGACTTAGTTACGCAAGTTCAGGGTTCTAATTTACTAAGATTCCAAATAATGAACTGCACACTCTGTTGATTTCATGCATGTTTCATGAAGAATACAGGCTTACACTTTACTTGAACTCTCAAAATAAAGCTATAATAACTTTGTCAGAAATGTGTCGTGACAGATGCCATAATCCTCTCAGCAGTCAATATTTGACGACTTGAAAGGGTCAACATGCAGAAGTTTGAGGAAAGGCATCAAAACTTTTGCAGACTGAGCTGGCAATTAGGCTACCAATAACTGTCAGAAGACTGGAAAAGGGTTGTAACATATCACAAGATATGCTATCTTATGTGTCATTTTCTTGTCATGTATTATAGTTCAAGAAAAATAATTCATAAAATGGATAGGACACAGTGTTTTTAGTGTTCTTCACATGAGTTACTTAGTGGTGGTAGTGGGAGGGGGTGGGTTATCAGAGTCGGTATCAGAGACAATAGTGACTACTCTCATTGGAAAGGTTATGTTGTGCAACTTTCGAAATTATATTTGAGATACAATATATGTTTATCTTATCAGGGGACTCAGTTTAGGTAGCAAGTGTTTGTTGTCAAAGTGGCCACCTGTATAAAGCTCTGAGGGAAACCCTGGAATACAAACATAACTTCATTTAACCTAAAATCATGTTACTGTTATCAGTCTAATAATATGTGAATTCTGCCATTGGGCCTAAATCCCTTCATACAGTGCCTCTATGGTAAGGAAGGCCTAACTCAAATGAAAATGGGAGACTAATTATTCTGACTAATAAAAAAAACGAATACTGATTATTCTTGTGTCCTCAATTTTAGATAAACCTCCAGTATTAAAGCCTACAACCAAAATGCAATTTTACAAGTTGACAAAATAGCACATGCTTAACTCTTGTTCATAAATGCTCCAAAATTGCATCACCAGAAAAGAGATTTGCTTGTCTTATTTTTGCCTGTGACATTTACAAATGTTCAGACAAAAATGAAAGATCCAAGAACTACATATACTTTCATTCGCCCCTAACCATATTGAATGAATCAAAGTTAAGTAGGCTGAGAAATAACTTAGATTGCTATCTTCATACATGTCTTATTTGCACAATGAATCACCAATAAACTCAAATGTCTTTGAGGCTTGGTAAACCCAACAAAAGACGCTATATTTATGCATCTGCTTCTGGGTTGTTTTAGCACGTTTGGGTAAAGAAGCCCACAATGCTTTTTCATCAAAACAAACATGTTCTTTTGGTCCTTACAAGACACAATCCTCAATTCATGCATCCTACATCAGTGTGTAATCCTTCCTGAAATATCTGCATCTACATGTTCTGGGGCCGATGTCAAACACATGTCAGCCTCCAACACTTGACCAATGTCAGCCAAATCCCCAAAACTCTCAGCACGCATTTCGGGATTTAGATGAGATCATTTATATATTAATATAGTTCCAGAATTGGGTGCAAGAGAGCACTGGGGAAGGGAAAAAAGCAGTACTATCAGTTACACCGACTGGCCGGAAGGGTCTGAGCGATAAGAAGGCGTGCGATCATCTGATGACTGAGGGGCCAAAGCGAAGCAGCTCAATCACACCTAGATGGGCTAGCAAAGGCTGGAGGGTAGAGCACCGTGCTGCTGACTCTATCCCATGTGCAATCATGTCACTGATGAGCTATCTTTTGACAATCAGCTATAAAATTGCTCTCTCTCTGGCTGATGCTATGGGGCCCCTTGTGGACACCTAATCTGTGGGGGAAAAAAGAACTTGAACTAGACATGCCATAGGTGTGCAGAAGCACTTTAAAAGCAAAATGGCAGACTGTGATTCTTCAATCACAGCGAGAACAATTCAGAGAGCTGAGCTCACTAATGAATAGGCGTGAAATGTGCACTTTTCATCATTATTTATGAGAAGGTATGATAACACTTGGAACCCAGTATCCATAAAGCATTAACACATTCATAAAGTATTCATTGAGCCCTCGTAATTATACATAGTAATGAGTGCACTTATAACGTGTTTCAGGATGGGGCTTTAAAGTTTTAGGTGTCAGCATAACATTAAAGCTTCCCTTAAAGTTACCAAATGTCCATTACAGAGCCATGCAGTGCAGTGCAGTATGAGGCTGAACGTGACACCTTTCATATCAGGCAAGGTTTATACAACATTACTACTAATACTTTATTAGTGTTGTCGTGTTTTTTTTTTAATTGTGGCACAAACTTGTTGTACTGTACTTTCTTATAAGGTACAGTAAGTGGCATGACTCTTTTACCCCAAAGCAACAACATTGCAAGGGAAGGTTCAAGAATAAAATGCAGACTGACTGATTGTCTTTTGGGCATACTTCCATTGCTGTTCTACCATGACAACATGAAAACCATGGAACCATGTTACTTTATACAGTATGATTGTTTAATGTCTTTCTAATGCTCTATGGATACTGAGACTTTTTTTTTTCTGGGGGGGGGGTGCTGACTGATCTTGTCTGGTGATGGCAGGGCTCCCGATAGAGACTCTCTCAGCATAACATAAATACTGTATAGCCCTGGTCATGAGTGTTGGTGATGCATTTCATTACCCATATAAATTCACCGCAACATAGACTTAAGCCTGTTAGGCAATTCTTAAATAGTCACATCATTACGTCAGTCAGAAACTCTCCAAGGCTTGTCACCACTGATATGAAATATAAATAGTGGATATGAGACTCTCTCTCTCTCTCTCTCTCTCTCTCTCTCTCTCTCTCTCGCTCTTTAAAAATTAGTGGGGACATGGGGAATACATTTTCTCCACAATATTCAAAATTGCACCTGAGTATTTCAAATACTTGGAAAACTTGGTAAAAAAAAAACATACCATGGGCCAACTCATTAAGATTTTACAAGCTTTGTTCAGACATGTTCGCTATCAAATTAATTCGCAATTCAAACAAAAACGATTCCGTGTCCAGACACGAGTTTCGACTCTGTCTCTGCGGGGGGCTCTCTGCTGTATTCAAGTAGTTAAATTCAGTGTTGAAACCTACCTGATCTAAAATAATCTAACACTTAACTGCAGTATATTTCAACACCAATAGTTGAGTCTTACTTTGTCACCTGCTCTGCATATGCATCTCATGCATGCTTAAAACTGCACAAATGACAAAAATCAATGCCAAAAACATGGATTCAGCCCAAGTTATAGTTAGATCAATGCAGTAAAGATGACTCTTGTAGCCTGAACATACATTTAAAATCTAAATTAAGACAAGTTAAATTACAATCTATGCAATACTCCTGTCCTACAGAACGCAGTGTCCCTTTACTGGGGTCAATGCACAGCAAAAAGGAAATAAAAATGTATGTGGCTCCTACCTGACATCAATATAGGTTTTACCAAAAGAAATATTGATTTCACGAACACTATGCCATTATTTATAATATGCCAATATGTCAGGATGTCATAAAAATCCTGCTTACACAAGACAGGCAAGCTGGCCATCCATGTAATAGGTGTGCAGCTATTGCATATATTGCAAGGGGAAAAAACACTATTGAATGTTTTCAAAGTGCTTTTACATACAAGGAAAAGTTACTTTTTAGCCGAATGTGCAGGAATTGAAACAAGGTGTTGCAATGTGAACTCAGGACAGACACAATGACTGTATGCCATAATATTCACCTGCCATAGACTTGAAATTGTTGAAAATGGTTGTATTACAGTATACAGTATGATTACTTGTGAATACACCACAAATACCTGCCATTTTCTGGAAAAATAAACCCCTCTAAGAAATTGTGTCAGTAAGCCTGTCGAGAAAGGGAACATGGCGAAATCATTACTTTCCCAGAAGCCACCTTTTCAGAACACACCACAGGCTTTTTGTTTTGTCCTCTTTCCTCCCTCTCCAGAAACCGTAGGGAATCTCACATCATCAACAAATCTACAGTCCAAAGTCCTCCCCCCTTCATCAAATTGAGGAGCTAACTCTCCATTGCCAAGGGAGAAATGGATTGTGTCTGCTGTATAACCACGGCCAATTACAATTCCTCGTGTTCCAGCTGTTATGGTCAAATGAGTCACATACTCAACATCAATTAGACAGGGGTGGGGCCCAAATGGAGCAACAGACCGTGCTTTAAGCCCACCCATCTAACAAAGGGAATGGCCCTCCTATCGATTACCTGCGGGCTGCTCAAGCCGGCGTGTAATGGAAGACAGGCGAAATAAGGGAGCGCACAAACTGATTTCGAGGCTTTGTGGTCAATGGGAGATAATGAGAGCCGGACGCACCGCCAGGAGCCACAGGCGGCCCAGGGTGCAAAAAAAAAAAGGGTGGAATGCTGTGGGGGGATTGGAACACATTTCCCATTCAGCGTCCATTTTGTCCAAACAAATGTGACCACAAAATGGTGGTCTTGGAGAGAGAAGGATACAGTGGGAGAGACAAGACACAAAAGAGGTTCCGAGAAAATCTCAAGAGAAACTGGTGGCAGTAAGTGCTTGTGGGTGAAGGGTGGGGGTTGTCATGTTCATTCTTTTTCTGTTTTTAGTTTTTTCTCTCCTCTTAATTTTCATGCAACTTTTTCTGCAGAAAAAAAAGTGGGCTTTCATGGTTGCCTAAGATACAAACAATATCACTGTAAGCATTTCAATGAGCCGAGCTCTCCCTCCACTCATGAAACTTTCCTAAACCCCTGCAGGGATGTGGACTTTTGATTGAACACTGAGAAAAGGAACAATGGTACAGAAAATATGCAAACTGAGGTGCATTACAATACTTAAAAAAAAATGAACTCCCTATGCTGACAATGCAACAGCTCTAACATTCTGAAGCCGTGGCACACATTTATCTGATTGCTGAGTTGGTAGGCAAGATGACCTGTGTCCTAGAAACAACTGTCAATTTCAACTGACCCAATTGTATTTTATTGTTCCTGAATCTTGAGGCTGGCTAAACTAGTATATTTCTCAAAACCCGGATTTATTCAGATAGGACTAGAAAATCATACATCAGTGTCTTGCTCTCCTCCCCTGTGTTTTAAAGCTTGGCACTGACACAGCAACTGCAGGAAGCATAGACACCATGTCCTCAATAACAACAGTGAATATAAAAGCATACTTTATGAAGGCAAAGGATGACTATTGGATGTTCTTGGGATTTTCTGATCTCAGCAGTTTCATACTGGAGAGCGGTGGTATTTGTCCGAGTCTGTAATCTGAATGATTGCAAGGTCAAGCACAGTTGAAAGGCACATTTTTCCTTTTCTGTTCTTTTCTTTTTTTTTTCTCTCTCTCTCTCTCTCTCTCTCTTTCTTTGCAGGTATGGCAGCCCTTGCTGATCCCTCTAATAATACTGACACTCAGCAAACCACTTTATCTCCCAGTTTGTTTTTATATTTCCTGCAGTCTGGATGAGTTTGGGGGGGGGGGGGGGGGTGGGAATGGATACGAGTGTGGGCATGTCAGTCAGCGAATGCCAGTAAGAATGAACCCATCAGTATGAATATTTAAAGAGAGGTGGGAGAAGACCAAGAAAAAGAAGAAGAGGAGGAAGAAGAAGAAGATTTTTTTTTTTTTTTGGTTCACTGGTATCTGTGGTCCCTCATGGCTCGTGGCTTAGAAGAAGCATGAAAGTGGAGCTTAAAAACCAACTCTTATCAAGCGGCGGGGTGAGATAGAACCCAGACGATGACGCTGACGAGCACCGGCGCTGGGTTTTGATGGAAGATTCAGATGTCTTGTTCAGCCATGTCATTGTCTTCCCTTTGGAGCCCGTGCTAGATGAGACTCTGGCCTGTAGTCTGAACTTGTGCTCTGAAACCTGCTCTTGGCAGCTCTGCTCCTAACTGCCATGGATGCAAGGAAAAGAAAAAAAAAAAAAAAAAAAAAACCCTTGGAGGGCTGCATTTTGACTCCAATCGCATTTGCTGAAGGGTGGTAATAATACAGTATGTTAATAATATTTTATGGCTGTCTGCTTGCTAGAAAACTGCACTCGTTCAAAATTACCGCAGTCATAATTACCATAACCTTAATTATTCAATGCATTCATTTGGGTTAGATGACCTGGTTAATGATTTTGGCCATATTTAAGAGGGAACTGTGCACATACTATCTTTAGGGCCAAGGATCGCCTTGGGTGTGATCTTGAAATAACCTCCGATGCGAGAGCCACGTGAGATTTTCTACGTCCCAGCGGGCACACTTCAAACCGCAAGCCTTATCGCCACATTTACATAGCGGTAATAATACAACAACTGCCATCAGCAATATGAGGCAATGAGAGCCACAAGACAAACTCTCTTCGATCATAATTAGCTGGAGCAGTGCTATGCAGCTTGCGCGGGAAAGTGTAACCAGATGAAACAAACATCGTTGCTCAAATAGGCCACACCGTCGGAGCTCATTGGAGAGGGGCATGGTGAGGATAACCTTGATCAACCAGCAAGCTGAGTACAGTACATGCTTTAGGACGGGCTATTCTCATTGCATTGCACACCTGGGTCAACCCAAGCCTGTCATTGGAAACACGATACAGTATTTTCTTCCACATCGATGCGGGTGTGTGGATAGGATACTGTATCTGAATATATAATGACAGCAATATGTGCAGTATAGCAAACCAACAGTGTTGTATTGAGCTGAGAGAAAATGTCTGGAGGGGAACTCACCCCGACGCTGTCCTCCTGCCTGTACTGCTTCCAGACCCGGCCCGTGTCGCTGAACAGGAGCATGTAGCCGCTGACCCAGTCTGAGCTGCCGTGACGACCCTGGGTGGCCACCCCCGTCACCTCCATGCGGTCCCGCAGGTCCACCTGAAGCCATGGGTAACTGTCCGTCAACCTCGGGCTCCACCCACCACCTCCTGTGGCACCAATGAGAGAGTCTTAGGGGAGTAGGTGTGTAACAGAAAATATTCCAATGGAAAACAAAAGAAAATCTGTTTGATGTGATGTGCATTCAATCACTTGAAGGCAACAATGGGTAAACTTATAATTTCTGTAACATTAAGAAAATATCTCATGCTGCATTATCCCTCTATTCTCTGAGTAAAACTTGGTCCTCTTACATAGCTCTGGTTCCTTCAACTAACAAAAAGAAAAAAAAAAAACAAAGGTGAAAGTGAAGCCAGTCTGTCCTTCAGACAGTAAGAAACACTATTATGTTGTTTCTGAAGCAAGGAGTGAGCTACCCCCCTCTTTTCTTTTGTTTGGTCTTTGGTTCAAATCGAATGTATTTGCTGTGCACAAAAGCATCTGCAATGATACGTCCTCAAAAACATAATCATAAACAAACGTTGTTCTGCATTGCTTACCCCACTTTTTAATAGCAGTGTGGTCAGCACTGTCAAACAAGTGTGGTAAAGGCACACACACGCCGATGTGTGGATATAACATCCACAAGGGTCTTTTTTGGTTTTCATTGAGAGGGAAAATGAGCCATTGTGAGCCAAAGCTAGGCAATCAGAAGCACTGTTGCGACCGTGAGGCACGGAAGGGGACTCTCAAATAGGGGAGCCATTAAATGAGCAGAAAAAAGTAATAGTTTCTCCATGACAACAACCTTCCTATTTTATCTCTGAGGGCAAATTTGGCCACACAGAAATTCATCTCTCCGCAAAATGCGATATTCAATAAAAATTATGCTATGGTATGGAGATAGCAAAATACTATCTCACATCAGATGTCTGGGGACTTGTCGGAGTGAATGTATTCCTTACACGAACCCAGATATTTACATATAATCACTTTAGAGATGGTTTACATGCACACAAGCGCACACACACACACACACACACACACACACACACACACACACACACACACGCACACACACACACAGAACTACATAGAAACTCTCATGTATCACATCATGTTGCGAAACATTGATGCCTCAATACAGCTGCAACACAGCAAGAATTGCAACTGAGTCGCCTTGGCCTCACTTAACACGTCGACCATTCCCCTGAGGTGTGTGTGCATGTGTGTGTGTGTGTGAGTGTATGGGGGGGCACTGGGTGGTGGGTGGAGGTTGGGGAGAGGGAGCTAGGCAGCAGCAGCAGCAGGAGACTAGTGGGGGGAGCAACAACGTGCGCTCCATGAAGATGTGTTTTTTACAGCCCCCGCGGTTTATGCGCACACTGAGCTGAGGGGAAGCAGATCGGCTCTGGCAGAAGGGTTCATTACTTAACCACTGTGGGCTGGGACACGGCACCATGGGAGGCGACCGCGGCGGAATATCAATGCAGCGCGCCACGGCCAGGGGAGGAAGTACCATTTATGGAGCCGCATCCTTGGGGAACGGGATTGTTCCGTTTGTTACTGCCTAGCGTGGAGGCCGCCCGTTTCGAGGCTGGAAATCACACCAGGATGGAGTGAACATTTAAACGGTGGAAGTTGTAAGACAGGCAGGCCTCCTCAATCAGGGGGAGCTTTATCCGTCCGGTCTTTGCTTGACTATTTAGTTCCTAGACTACCGTTAATACACATGGTGGTAATTTGCAATACGTGACTGTGGATCTGAGCGTGATCCGGAGAGATTGACAGTTGAATTATAACCCACTGAGAAAATAGAGACATACGTGCCCATGACATAATTTCGGTTGTTTTTCTTAGGCGTACATATCCTCCATACATATACATGTATGTTAATAGTATGGTTGGGTATTCTTGGTATGGGTACAATGGCATTACTCTTACTACAGAAATCCATCCAGCCCCATTTCATGGCTGCTTATGGGCGGTTTATAAGCTAACGCCCCATCTGCTTTCATCCTTTATGCGTAAATTATGGAACTGAAAATAGGCTATAGCAATGCAGCTGCATGGAGTGGATTTGTTCCCTAAGGTATTGCATTACTGATGTATATAGGAGCTTGTTTCAAAAAGTCACCAAAAGACTGTGCACTTAATTGGAGCATGCTGAAATATGTCTTACAGAGTTCTGCTACTTGTTGATTCTCTGCATTCAACATCAAGAGACTAATAAGCTCAAACCAATAAAACTACTTCAACAGCACAGGCAAAAGACGGAAATATATATATAATATATAACACTTTATCATAGAGGGCACATAGAATTGAAAGCCCTCTCCTGAATTAGGAGAGGTTGTGCATGGCTACCGAGCTGTCATGAAGATAAAACACAGTTGTGTCATACTGTACTTCATAATGTTTTACTTGAACAAGTCACTAAAAATGGATAAATCTGAACAATCTGTGATGAAACAGTGATCAACTACAGTTCACCTGATGTTGCCAAAGAGGGTGCCTTTTAGCCAATGGACCATTTCAATCTCCAGTCTAAATAT
This sequence comes from Sardinella tawilis, assembly GCA_030264315.1. Taxonomy (NCBI): domain Eukaryota; kingdom Metazoa; phylum Chordata; class Actinopteri; order Clupeiformes; family Clupeidae; genus Sardinella; species Sardinella tawilis. The sequence goes on from JASCQY010000071.1 coordinate 5,406,963, forward strand.
AAGGTTGTAACAGGTCTTGTAAAATTGCATTTGAATTATTATTTCAATTTGCAATTTTTTCAAAAATTATTTCGAAACAATGCCACCTGAACGGAGTTGTAGCGGTTTTAGCGAGGCAGCAAAATAGTGTAGCAATGCAAGCACACTTGTAACGTAAAAGCTACGTAAACTGCCTGCCCCCATTGCTACGCTATTTTGCTGCCTCGCTAAAACCACTATAGTTCCGTCAAGGTTGCATTGTTTTGGCTCATTTTTTGCAGCTCAATGTACTCGACCACTGCCTCCACTGGAATGTAGGTCGGAACGCCCTACCGATTTCCTTTAACATCAGAGAACAAAGTACAACATGCTATTCATCCATTCTACTGTACAGTACTTCATAAGACATTCACAGAAGATATCATAAATTGTTGATCAAATTTCCTATTGTGATGCGCTATTTGGAACATGCATTATTTTGCACGGCTGTGAAGTAGTTCCACTTTTTTTGGCCGTATTGCACTTGCATATCCATTCGCCCAAATAGTGATGAACTTTAAATGAACAGTATGATGAACGCAGCATTACAGTTTAGTGGCCTGACCAACGTTTGCAGCACAGCAACATTGTAACTTGTGATCGAG
>JASCQY010000071.1:5556245-5567379 GCA_030264315.1 Sardinella tawilis
TGTGTGTGTGTGTGTGTGTGTGTGTGTGTGTGTGTGTGTGTGTCTCTGTGTGTGTGTGTGTGTCTGTGTGTGTGTGTCTGTGTCTGTGTGTGTGTGTGTCTGTGTGTGTGTCTGTGTCTGTGTCTGTGTGTGTGTGTCTGTGTCTGTGTGTGTGTGTGGCTGTGTGTGTGTCTGTGTCTGTGTGTGTGTGTGGGTGTGTGGGTGGTAGTGATACACATCATGCGAGCCAAGAGCAGATTGAGCCTTAAGTCGCAAAGAGCCTCTAAACCATTCTTAGTAGCCAGTGATAATTATTGGAGTTGTGAAACTGTCACGTCTAAACACCCCAGAGAGTCTGAAATGCTATTGACCTTAATTACATTGCAAAGTACTGCCCCTCGCCAGCTAGAATATGAATATGTTGCTAGTGTCATTTGGTATAATTATGCTAATTCAACAATCCAGTAATATCGATCTTTGCATCTTATTTGCTTCAGAATTTTGTAAGGATAGGCTACTTATAAGTAGCCTACTGATGTACTCACGCTCAAACCAAATTTTCCTGCTTTCTGATCCCAAGGCATATTAATTTCCTCCTAACAAATTACTAAACTGACTGAAAATTACAAGTATCCTTGTTCATGTCAAAATAGCTTATGCAAAATAGCTTCTCTCCAGGCATTAAACAATTGTTCTGGGGTGTTAATCTTGAATACAGACAAATGGACATATGACAGTGTTGGCGACAATGGTCTGTGATGACGTAATCCGTGAGAAAAGGAAAATGCTACTGAAAACTGGTTTGGTGGGATCTTCCTTAGGTTTGCTTAGCAAGTGATGAGGACATTGTTGTGTATATATTCAATGACGCATGTTGCTTGCAGACCTTCTGACAATTAGATGTTCTGTAATGTTTAGGAACAGCAGGCCAACCCCTCTGTGCTGCAGCTATGAACCAACATTCTGTCTCACCCTCCTGTACATAGAGATCTCACCTACCTATGAGATCATAAAAACCTTGGACTGGATGTTTTGGTGCCCTCCCTGGAGTTATCAGTCTCTCTGCATATCTCACATTTCTTAGAGTTGCTGAGACCTCATGTCTAAGTAAACATATCAAAGAATTCAAACAGAACTCAAATCTTTTATTCCATGCATGGTACATATACAAGTGAATTTCTCTAAGAGGAACAATCTTATGTTCATCTTCCATATAATGTTTACAGAAGTTATATAGTTCTGTGACAGTGAGCAATTCGATCCACTTCCTCCATCCATTCTACACCACAACAGGTTTGCATGTATAGTATAGAATCTCCATGACAACTCATTAGCACCAATAGCCTACCAATAGCCTGCCAAACTATGCCTAATGCTCAGAGTGAAGAATCAATAATACAAATTCTTCTCAGCAAGAATTGATGGGTATTGACTGCACAGAGATAACATGAAAGCAACTGCATATAACATATCAGTTGAGTAGGCTTGTTGTGTTTCTCATCATTTTTTTCCACCAGAATGGGAGATGATTGGAGATGTTTCTCAAAACAAAAGAGGCAAAGCTATTTACATTTTGAAAGTCAATATGCAGGACACACATTTCTGCCTCAGAGATTTTCCAGATTGTGATCACAAAGCATATCCCTGCTGTTATTTAGAGCACAGCATGTTGTTCAAAACAAAACAAAAATCTTTAGATCCTGAGATCGACTGATTAGGTCCTCGGTATGTCTATATTAAGCCGTCTGAAATTTTATCATGTGTAAAATCTGACACTGACATATCACCAAGTTGGCACAGCATTTAATGGTAAGTAATTGGTTTAAGAAATGGCCTATTTGTATTATATGCCTTTTAAATGTTTGTGACCTATTGCACTGCTCCAATCAGTGCCTTAGGGGCCTGAGGGTTCCTCATGACCACCACCAGTAAATCTGTGTGAAATGTCCCTCTGATGTGATTCAGTTATAGTCATTTAACCACACACATAACATGACTTAAGTTTTCTTTACATATTTTGTCTGTGTAGTCTATAAACTACTGTACAACCATTTGGTATGTGGACCTACAGTAAGTAGGCTACTGTATCGAATTCTGGTGTTGATAAATGGTTCCAAAGTAAATACAGTATGGCGTGATTGTTTTGCCGCGCTCTTGCCTCGGAGGCTGATGGTGTTCTCACTTACCAGAATGACCTTAAAGTGACTTACTAAAACATTTTGGCCTGTAGTGCTGGCACACAACTCAGCCAATCACCTAAAAGTGTGTCAGCACTCTAGCTAGTTACTATGCAGGCTTGAAATGCCTCCAGCTGACCCAAAGCAATCAGTTGTGTCTTGTTGTTTTTTCGTTTCATGGCGTGATGCATGAATATTTTATGATGAATAAAAATGTATTTGTATGTTACTGTTTGTGCATGCAATATGTACAATAATTACACAGTTATACTGTACATCTAGACCTGAAGAAACTCGGAAGCTCACCTTATTTTTTACCCATGGCATCTTAGGTCATATAAGGTCTTTGGAAACTTTCTTTCTAGGACAATTATTCAAGGACAATTATTCATTCACACATTGACACACGCTGTATGTCAACAGGCCTACATCAACTTTGTACATCTCAGCGTATATCACCCTATTAGCAAGCAAACCTATAATATCTATCTTTTTAACACCCACACAATGCCTGCCTGTGCCACCCAAAGTTTCCAACTTTTGTAGCATCCCCCTTCCCCCTCTGGGCTTTCAAGACAGCGGAGCAGACGTGGGCTGCAGCACAATGCCTCTTACTGAGCTGTGATGTTATGAGGGCGAACAGCTCTCAGTGACAAGCTCAAAGCAGTCACACATTCATTATTAACAGTCAGCCTCCCTTCAAACGCTGTGGCATGCTCTTAGCAGGTTCTTGTTAGCCGTGGCAGAAAACAAGAAGTGATCACAAGGATCTCATGGAGTACTGTATATGTGTTGCTTGGGTTGGTTCTTTTAGTTGTAAAGCAGCCATTAATGACTGCTGTGTTTCTATTTCTTTCTTTAAGCTCGCTGCTTATGTCTGGGATTGGCCTTTCGTAATTTGAGACCTTTTAGGGATTATTGTTATGATAGAAAGTAATGAGAGTAATAAAGAGAGAATCCAAAAGTTTATAGACTATTCTTCACCATAAAGCATTATAGTTATATTATGGGCTTCTGTGAGTATGTGTGTTTATGTCTTGGATGTGAAAACTTGACTCATCTCTAGAGTGCTCTTTTAAATGTCAAAGTAAGAGAGAAACAGGAAAAGAAACTGGAAGAACAAATCTATATACGTGTCTACAATTAGTTGCATGTAAAAATCTCTTTTGCGAATTACGAATGGGTCATTTTGACCTATTTTGACTGGTAGAATGGCTCCGACACAAGTCGTCATCGTTTAGTTTAGCAGATATATTTAGACTGGTGATGCTCATAGGTTCTGGGTGAGGCTGAGTGAGGCCTCACCCTGAGATCAGATCACACTATGTGATCTTCAACAGGATTGTATGGTGAATTACCTCTCCTGTGAAGTTTACTGGCTGGTTCAAACTACACGATTCTCAGTCATTCCGGGAAGATTCAACATGTCAGACTATGCGATCATAGAACCATGAATTTAGCCTTTGTGTCAGTCGGAGGAAGGGCAGTGTGTCCCAAAACGTAACCATGTATGGTGATTAAACATATGTTTTTATTGGAGCTTATAGTGTGCTAGCTTTTTGTCATTTGCATCAGTTGGTAGACTAGCCACACTCTAAGATTCCCTGTCAACCTGATGGCAACATTCGTCATTGCAATTCCCCCCAAATTCTAGCATGCCAAACTGTTCATCATGGGGTTTTTGAATGTTGCAGGTGAAAAAAATCGCAGATCACAACCATGTCACATTACAAAACCTCACCCCGTCGCCGACTTTTGTGAATTTTTTCTGTTTGGGTTATTATCAACAATACAGGCTACTGTTTCACTCAATTCAAGTTTACTTCTTTTCTACAGTTTTCCATATGCCACATACAGTAGGATGACATATGGTACCCATACTGTATGTCTAATGAACAGATCTCAATAGCTGTATGGTGTATAGGCCTACCACAGAATTCTCACAGTGGTTGATTGCAGGCTATGAATGGCATGAGATTAGTGATGTAACCTTGGTTGGAGGGTCTGTGCACATCATGCGTGGCCTTTTCTGCCTCTCCCATTTTATTGCACCATCAACCAGAAAATGCTCTCGAGGGAGAGTCTGTTTCCCTGGAGGTGACTGGAGGAATTGTTCTGCTATCATGCGACCTCACTGTGTGCCTGTCTGTTCTCAAACATGTCCAGGGAAGAGGGAATGCAAATTGAATGGTGGCAATTAAACATCTGTCATTCTCACTTTTAAGGCAATGTGGCTGTTTAGGGCAATTTCAGGCAAAGATTCCACACCAGTTGTTTTAAATGGTCCTCCTGTGGTGTAGCTTTATACACACACACACACACACACACAATTTGTTGTTCGTATTTATCTTGGTAGGGAATTTCAGTTAGGATGTTTAGAGCAAAACCTGTTTGCCAACTTCAGATCATTTTCCATGTTTTGCCTATTATTTCCTTGTAATCTTTCCTTGTAAATTCTTACTAAAATCTGAACACAATGCACTTGTTATGCCAGAAGGATAGAATCCAATCTGACAGGAGACTCAAGGATGTAAAACATGACAGGTTAGGTGTCATATCTGATTCCACATGTTTTGATGTCACAAGGACACAAAAGCCTCCCCCTATCAATAAATATTGGTACACTATTATTTGTATCAAGTGGTTTTGTGGGGAGAATGAAAGAGTCTATTGCCTCCCTATTTCAAGCAAGGAGGTAACGATGCTTTGAAATACAGAATGTCCCGGGTTGTCAAAAACAGCAGGGCACGCCAATTATAATCCACCCTGCTGAGGTATAGAGACTTCAGAACACGCAAGCCTATCATCTTCGGCTTGAAGTCTTCAAGTTCAGCCCTACTTTCAAACTTCCACCCTCGGAGCAGCAGGCTAACAGTGCTGCCAAAAGAGTTTCATAAAAGGCATCCTACACAGCTAAGCACATCATAACGAAAATAACTAACTTTTTCATATCCTTTTTTTTTTCAGCTAGCAAGCCGTATCAGGTAATGAAAGTGAGAAGTCATAAGGCATCCTACACAGCTAAGCCTACCATAACAAAAATAACTCACTTTTTCAGGTCCTCTTTTTTGTCAGAGAAAGTTCAGGTAAACAAAGTGTGAGGTACCACAAATAATCAAACGTGATGTTGCATTGAAGGTTTTTTTTTTCTTAGATGTTGAAAATGCTATAAACAGGATATAATATTTGCTTTAGATCAGGAAATGTGTGTTTTGTGCTGCTATACACAGTGTAGAGTCATCAAGCATGATACAGCATCTCTAATAGCAAGTCTTCATCCCCTCTGACCCAAACATCCCAGGCCTCACCATGCTGTAGGTATGAGCCCATGCTGTAGACATGAGCCCATGCTGTAGGAGGAGAGATAATGCTTGAGTTACAGTAGTAGCGACCCAGCTCTGCATCTGATGTGTCTTGGACAATCTGAGGCAAAAAAGTGTTTTTTTATTATTATTATTATTATTATTATTATTATTATTACAAATTTGATGTATTGCACAACCTCTAATTTGAGATCTGCACACAGACATTTTAACCACTTGATGTTTAGTATGATACATTCTCAGCATACATGTAAATCAGAAAAAGAATAGAAACATTAACATTGACACTAATGCCTGTGAAAGGCTGTACTTTACACCAAGTAGTACAATTAAAACATTTCAACAGAAGAAAACAAGATACCATAAAATTCAGAGCTCTGCGGCTCTGAAAGCAAGCATGGTTGTACCCCAATCATCTAAAACGGTGAACTGTACATAACCGTGTGGTGCTGGTCAGGTGATAGGGTAAGTACTCCAGTATTCTCTGTTACATTTTCTGCTCCAGTTCCACCACTGTACCCAACGGGCAAAAACAACCCTGGCAACAAGAGGCAGAGTCAAAAGGGGACTGGATGCCTGGTTGAGTGACACAGTGCCATGCGGCTCCTCCAATTGGCTGTTCGATATTCGCCCCGAAAATCTGCTCGGTGGAGAAAAGGAGGAAAGACTCGAGTGCTCCTGAGAGGAGAGGAGGATCTCCCCCCATGACACACATACGCACACATACACACACCCTTTTTAACACGTTTGGACAAATCGTATCCAGGGGGAATCCCTCAGCAACTCACATGGCATTAGCATGGTGAGGGCACCGTTGCTGGTCTTGATGCCTCTCCTTCTTATTCCTCCACTCCATGTTGTTTGGAAGATTAGATAAACAACTAAAAAAAATGATCTGCAAATCTACTCATACAAAATAATGTCACCCCATGTCTTAGTCTGAGTTTTAGAAAGTTTTAATACCTCCCCTTTGAAGCGATTCAGTTCGACACATGTCTTCCTTTGAACTTGGTGCTTATTTGCACGTTGTTCTTTGTGAAGGCTTGATGTTGGCCACCCAGTCCCGCAGCTCTCAGCACCCCTGCAGACTCTCACACAATGAGGCATTGCGGGGGAGCACCCGGCCTCCTGGAGAAGTGAGCACCAACAAGCCTTTGATCAATGAGAGGGAAAACGGGAACAGCGAAGGCAGAGAGAACCCCAGCAATACAACTGAACTCGAAAAGCCCATCAGATGGAAGACACTCTTATCGGTGTGTTTTAGAGAGAGAGAAAGAGAGAGAGAGAGAGAGAGAGAGAGAGAGAGAGAGAGTTTTGGTCTATGAAGCTTCTCTACATCTCTATACCTTTGTACAAGTAGGCTACTCACGGTATTAGAGGCAATGAAAAAAGCATTGGAGTGATTGTATGTCACTAATACATAATGCACTACTGATAAATAACTATAATCCTAAATGTTGATGAAGAGCCAGTTCTCATCTCTGTACTGATTGCATTTATCACCCCAGTGTATATATGAAAATGTACACATATTGTAGTCAGCCATGGATTACAATTTCATTTAAATGACGACACGTTCAGTCAATCTCCGGCTCTTTGTACAGCTTCTCTGTGAAAAGACTGGGCCTTTCCGGTGAATAACCAGTGCATTAAACTCAGAGGACTCATTGATAGATTGAGCAGAATGAAAGACTATCCATCCACACCAATTGTCATAAAGCCAGGTTGACTTTCAGGTAATGGAATGGTGGATACTTTCCCGCTCACAAAAGAGACTCCCCTGTCATCAATAAAACAAGTGAAACCTTCACAAAGCTGTTAAAGTGGCAAATTCAATTCCCCTACCCCAGCCTTTCCCACAACACTGATGAATTATTAACGCAGAGTGTACATTGCTGAAGGGTGGCATCATGTCTGGCCTTCTGGCTTTGCCTTTAGCCAGATAACCCAGCATGGCCTGTGAGAGTCTGCTTAAATGGTATTGTTGTGATGTAATGCCTTACAAAGCACGTAAAAGCACATCAAAGTAGTTATGAGTATTGAATCTATAACCACACAAATACTGTATGTTACAATGAGAATGATTTATAAAATTGGAGAAAAGTAAAGTGATCTTAGTGTGAATTTACTGTGGACTAAATTATCTAGGGGTCCCAGTGTGTCATCAACACAGTTAAAAAGGAAGCACAATCCACATCACAATGAAGCACAATTCACATCAAAATGTCATACAATGTAGAAAAATCACATGACTCTTTTATTGTATGTAATCACTGAACCCAGATAGACCAATCAGGGAAATGAATGAATGCTGTTCAGGACCCTAATCCAGAATGCTATGGTGACTGCTCACAGTATGGCGTAATTTATGTATCTGCATCAAGTGAGTAACATAGGCTGTGATTTAATACTGTGTGGCATAGTACAGTATGAATACTGTATGCATAGGGTTCTACACTGACTGGTACAGAAGCTGTCAAAACACATGTGAGAAAGGACTCTATAGGGTTTCTCCATCTACAGTATTGTATACTTGCTGAGCTAGTGAAAAGATTAATGGTGGAGTGCTTTTTACTCTACTCTCTGAAAGTGCTTTATACTGTCGGACCATTGTACAGATAAGGCGGATGCTTTCACACATTACCCATACTCAGGGTCACTGGCTTTGTAACCATATACATTGTGAGAAAGAATATGTGGAAAATTACCATTTAGAGGTTCACCTAACTGTGTCTTATTACATAAGCGACATGCTATTGCATTATTACAATCGCAAGGTAGATGGTCTCACGCCAGTTTCATAAAAATGGTGTCCTGCCCCATATGAGGAAGTGAATATAACAACACTTGTGTTGTTTTGGAATGACATACCCCATTAGGGAATGTGCAGCGACCGTACCAGATGCTGCCGCGGAGCTGGAGATTAGCAGCGTTGGATCCTGGGCCTCGGGGTAGAGTCCTGACGCTATATATGGCACGTGTTGGTGTTGACAGACAGACACACGACCCCCACTTTACACCGGCAGTGCTCCGCTGGTCATGGTCTTTGTACTGCCACACGCTTTCACTGTTCACACTAGAAGGCCCGTGGCCCCATTGACCTCCTGCTCCACCTACAGATAGAGTGATCTTCAGTCTCTGAAGTATTTATTCAGTAATGACATGCGCAAATGTCCAAACAACAGCAGCATAGAAATGACTATGGGTATTTGAATGCTGCTGAGATAACTGAACTGGTTAACATGGTTAATTCCACTTCGAAAAACAAAAAGGTCTAAAAACAATAGGACTGAGGTAAGATTTTATACTCTAAAAATGAATGACTAAGTATCATTACTCCTGGATGAACTAATAGACCTAGATTGAACATTAGACTTAGAATAGCAATGCTTTGGTGATCTGGGATTCAGTTTCATCATGAGGTCAAATGGCAACTTCTGTATTATTTTCACCACACTTGTATACTTCCTCGTACCCTTAGGCCTGGAGGCTCCAATTACTCCTGCACTGGGACTCCCACACAGCAGAGCTGGAATGCACCCCGGCAGCTCCAGACAAGTCTGGGACTCATAAGCTGTCCTAGTCAGGTGGACGGCTTTATTTGTCTTTCCTCACCCATGACTGCACAGACAATCCTGTTTTTAAAGGCAAGATTTGCCCGATTTCCTTTCCTTATCCAGGGGGAGACTGTTTAGCGTATTAAGTGACTATGGATGTTCTTATTCGATAAATGGAAATGCTTTAGTGGTGGAACTGAATATTTTTGTGGGGATGCTTTGTGCAAACCTTTCCTCTCTCTTACCTAAATGAAAAGAGGGATTGTGACACACATTGACTGTGAAGGTAAGAAGGACTTGGGAATCACAGTCAACAGATTATCACAACCATTCACAAATTATTTTATTTACTTATGCCAAAAACTTCAGTCAAAAGATCATTTCAAAGTTTCTATTATGACCTTTCCCATCAATTGCCATTTTTTAGGCCTATGGTAGAGCTAGAAAGAGGGGAAGAGAGAGAGCTAGAGAGAGAGAGAGAGAGAGAGAGAGAGAGAGGGAGAAACAGAGAGGTAAATGCAGTGTTGTATCCACTATCTGAATGACTATCACAGACTGCCTCCAAACCACAAACGCTTTATTCATGTCTACAATTCTCACTTTCATAATAACCCCTGGCACGTGACTTGATTCTGAAACTGGCCTGCTGGACCATGTGTAAAGGTAAAGGATAAGCTAACATAAACAACACCTGGTATTTTTAACCTTATCATCACCAGACTGACATGGTGTTTCTGAGATTGCACTCAGGTCTGGGCATGTAGACCTCGGTGCAAGAACTCACTTGACACCATGCGTTATCCACTCAGTAAAACATTGCAAAAGCAGACACAGGCTATAGTCACAGCACATTACTGTAAAACAGTAGCATGACACTGCCACCTGCAGGGTGATTATTTTCATTTTACATTAAGCAGACATCTGGAACAACAAAACAGCATAAAAAAGACATCTTATTTCTGTTACTGTAACAACAGTGAAAGTGTGCAAGTGTGTTCAGTGAGAGCACCAAAAGTGGTTCATTGGCCTCTTACTCTTGTACTCTGGTGAAGAAAAATTAGAAACACTAAAAAGGAAAATAAACACAAAAATATTAGGCCTACCTTTAATGTGTTTTATCACAAGGTCATAACCTCATAGGCTATTTGGTTTCAGTTTATCGGTGGTGTTCTGGCAGATTAGCTGAGACCCATCCGGCAGGAACAATTTTTGCCACTCACACAAATATGCTGTCAACTAGATGAAAAATGCCAACCTTAAAGTTTGATAGCCTGACAGAGCTTGAGTTGACTTGGCACAGCGACCTGCTTCTACCTACGTGCAAAGACTTCTGTACACTACCCACATCCATACAAATAAACCCACAATTTTATTGACTTGTATTTTTCATTTGAACCCTATTTCCACCACATAACAAATTAACTCACATTTGATTGTCCAATATCTTTTAGTGACTCATCCTGTGTTCTCACATCTGACTTCACATATCTTCTTATAACTGAGAGTGAAAATGTCCAAAATAGATTTTTCTATAAGTCATAAAACTCAAAAATATTGTTTGACAGAAAATGTAACACATTTAATTTTAGCAGACTTTTTTTTTTACATGCACAATCCACAGCTCAAAGACAGTCCTTGCTCACAAATTCTGGCCTTATAAACGAGCTCACATTGTAGAGGTGGCTCAATTAACTAATTACCTGATTACAGAGCTAACAGCCTGACAAGACATGTGTAAAAATGCATGGTTTTAAAACATTGTCCAAAATTAGTGAAGATGGAATTATAGAATTATAATTATAAAAATATAGAGATTATAACACAGTTGTTTTTTTTTTTTTTTTTGGGTGGCGGTGATGGTGAGTTCCTGCCTGTAACAGAAAACTGCAACTGTAAATGTATTTTGGATGGTAAACTAATACAGCAAGAAATGAAAAAAAAAAGTATTGTTTTTTTACTGACAAATGACAAAGGTCTGTGGCAAAGAAGAGAGTATTAGGTAATCCCTGATCAATGCATACTGCGTGCGCATGCACACACACACACACACACACACACACACACACACACACACACACACACACACACACACACACAC
>JASCQY010000071.1:5586730-5597325 GCA_030264315.1 Sardinella tawilis
ATATTTTCCTCACAAATGGTGCCACAACACACTGCACATTGTGTAAATGCCACAACAGTGTGTGTGTGTGTGTGTGTATGTGTGTGTGTGTGTGTGTGTGTGTGTGTGAGTGTGTGTGTGTGTACATATACTGTAAGAGATAGAAAGAGAGAGTCTGTTTATTATATATTTTATTTTAAACACACAAACCTCTACATACAAGAAGAAGAAATTCAGTGCCCTGCTCTTGCAAGCAGCATGTACAACATTGGTAAAAGCTAATTCACTGAAGATAGGTCACAAGTCGCTGTACTGCCTTTTCTTGTAAAAATTTGCTTTGGCAGTCAGCCCAGGCAGATGATACCCTCCAACGCCTTAGAGATGATGCCACCCTCCTGCCCTCCCAACAGGACTGACTCTTTTTTCCACATTGAAAACAATGGACGATTCCTGTACCATTCACCTATCATTCGACAATCGGTAACAATAACTGTCAAGGGGGTGAATCCAAACCTCCTGGAAAGATAAAAAAGAATGCAGCGGGATGTTTTTTCGAGCTCTCTTCGTTCTTATTGTGTGTCTCACCAGCGTGGAAAGAATGCTGACCCAAACCGCTGTGTGAAAGGGGAGCTCCGTTGGCAGTGACTGGGCCTGTTGGTTTTTCTTTCTTAACCCCCCCCCCCTCTCTCTGGACTGTCAGTTTAAATATCACACCACAGAGGAGAGGAAGCAGTCCCCTCTGACCCCAACTTGAGTGACCACAGCTTTCGTCATGAGGACAACTCGCCAGACACGCAAACGCCCCGTTTTACAGGACAAGGCGATATGTTTTCAACAACTGGGTGTCTTCACACACCAGTCTTTCCACAAGGATCTTTCCATTCAGTTCATTTACAAATGAGCTTGCCATTTATTTTTGTGTGAGTGCATGGGGCAAAAGATTCAAATCAAAAGATTAAAGGAACTTGTGGAAGTTTTGGCTTCATAACCTACAGAAAGAGGACAAGTTCCCAGCTGTTGATCAAAACTTCCTCATTAACCGTCTGACTCCGATGCATGAGTGGCTAGCAATGCCTGCTTTGAACAGACAACTGTATTGACTCTTGTTTTTGAGATGTTACACAGTTTTAGTCCAATGTTTGTCAGACTGAAAAAAAAAAAAACAAAAGGAAAGAGGACAAAAACATCTTAGATGATGAAACCATACCTGAGGCTAGAAAATAATGAGTGATTTTTTCCTCGCCATTTTGGCCCTCCACCGTATATAACAAAGCATTTGTTCTTCATTAATCACAAGAAAGTTTAATTTATTCTAAGAGAAAGAGAACATTACACCTGACCCTTTTTGGATAATGACCAATACTGAAGGCATATTATCCTGGCAGGGGATCAGATGGTAGGAGTTTCAACTGGTGGCGAAGGTTTAGGTCAACACTGTCGAGTTACTGTGCTCCCTCATGGTGTTGCAAAAGCCCTCCCACTTTCTGGCTCTGTAGTTGATGTAAGGCGCTGAAATGGTTTCCATCCTCCTTTATAATAACATGTTGATGTTAATGGCATTGAATTGACTTTTTGAATTAAGCAAAGCCTTTTTCGTAAGGCTGATCAACAATCACTAGGACTGAAGTATCTTTTTGGCACATGCATTACACTAATGCATTGCATTGATAGCCAATATGTGGTTCAGGACAGTAAGCACCTGTTGTCTTATGACATATCTTGTAAATACAGTAAATGTTTGTAAATGTCAACATGTTGGAATGAGCAGCAGCAGTAACTACACAGTGAACATCTTAAAAGATAAACTGTTGAGCAAGAATGAGATTAAAATCTGGTCAAGCGCCTGGAACAATAGGATTTGATCACAGCCCAGTTTGCTGTTCTCTGTTATCTGTCCCAGGGGCCCTGACCTGCCCGACCCATCCCATAATGCCATCCTCTTTGGCTATATGCAGCGCCTGATTGCTTTGTCAGGATGCCGTGCTTTCCACTCCGCTTTCCCTCAAACCTTCAACTTGTTCACCACTTCTCCTGTGTTTTTCACCTGCTTCTTACGACTGTGCGACATTTTTACGGGGAAAACACATCCTTAAAGGGTAGCATAGCATGTGCAGCAGTTGCTCGCTACTGATTGATGGGCTTCTATGAAGAATAATGTAGTCTTTGAGAGAAAATGAATACTTACGAATCGGAGAATTACGCCGCCTAAATATGTGTTTCTCATCACCACCTAGAAAATACAAGACGATACACGCAATCCATCCCCAGCAAATGAGACATGTTAATTGGGTTACTAATTCAAATGAAGCTCGGAGAGTGAATGCACATTCTCTAATTATGTACAAATGTTTATTTATTAAGCCCCTGCATGTATTACACCCCCAGAGAAAGTTCCTGCCCTGTGTGCCGCTAATGGGGGTTGGCACGGTGCCACGCTGTGGCGTAATAACTTGGCACGGAGCCGAGCTCCACGGTGAAAACGGGAGAGAGAGAGGGAGAGAGAGAAAAAAATAATATTGCTCTCAGGCAGTTGCAGGCCACACACGGCTCATGAAATGTGCACAAGGTGAGGTGCCCACACAGCTTTTACGCGAGTCTCGCTCGCTCCTGCTTTTGCAGTGTAGAGGTCACCTCCTCTCGCTCTCTCACCTCCTCGACCGTCATGCGTGGTGTAGGTAGCACTGCCCGTGGGACTGACATTCAGCTTCAGATTTCTTAATGTTGCAGAAGTTAGGTTCAAGTAAGTCAGGCTTTAAAAAAAAACAACAGCAGCATTCTATTTAAAGGTACAGTCTTTTATTATGATGCATCTCACTTTTTTGCCAAATTCTGCAGAACTTTTTCACAATGACTGGTGCCTCTTCAGACTGTTTTGTTTTCCTGTGTAGCCTACAGATGGATTTGTGCACGGGCTCATGCTATGCTAGCACGCTGTCATCATGAAAGGTTCCATGTTGTCACGTTTCAACAACAGCGCAGCATGTGAAATAATGCCTGTTGCTGTGTGATCGTCATCAAGGCCCACATTAAAGAATAAATCACTGCCGTGTTGTGTCGTTAAAACGCGCCGCTTGCCAGAGGCTTGAGTATTAAACTGATAAATCTTGTTGCTCATCATCTCATCGTGCCACTGTGTGAGAGACTTACAGGATCATCTCAGATGATATTCATTAAAGCCATTAGAGCTGCCTTGGGTGGGATGAGTTGCATATTGTTACTGTTCATGTGGTACCTCTCAAGGCTTGATGCACACCCACAGAGACAACACACACACACACACAGACACACACACAGACACACACACACGCACGCACACACACACACACACACACACACACACACACACACACACACACAGACAGACACACACAAGGCAAGGGGGGAGGTGGGCATGTAGAGTTCTTCAGTAATGTGCTGTCTGCTCCTTATGGGCATGTGGCACGGGCGACTTGTGTCAAGGGGAGAAGGGACACAAACCCTAAACTGTTTGACTCTAGCTGGCATAGATGTTGGGGATGGGGGGTATGGGTGGGGTTTGGTTTACATACAGTAGATGGCTCAGTCTCTTGTCTGAGTCTTGACGTTTGTGTTGTTCTGCATCAATTAATTAGCACAATGTCTTGTTCACCGATGGAGTCGAGGAGGGAGATGGCTTGTCAGCCTGTCACCCAGGATCGTGATCACACGCACGGTGTTTGTCAGTCGAGCAGAGAGGGCTGTTTACAAAAGACTTGTAGCTATGGAGATAGAAGCAAACTACACAAACAAATGAGACCCCTAAGATCTCAGTGTCTTTCAGCGTCCTGTTCGTCCTGTTAGGAAATAATACATTATTCCTTACCAATCTTACTAAGGCTGCTAAGATTGCTAGATAAGCATTTTCAATCAACCTGCCAGCATGGTTTATTAAATCATAGACTTTCATATACAATTCCATACAGCAGCGTTAACAAATAAAATGAAAAGGCACTGTTTCAACGTTGTTGTCTTTTGCCGTACTGTATTTCAGAACAGCAGCAGCAGCAGCTGGCTGTCTCTAGTTTGCAATGTTCTCTGAGTCTGAAATGCACCTTCTGCTTCACGCACAACCTCTCAGTAATCTGAGCACATTTCTGAGTAAATGGAAACTTCAAACTCTGTCTTGAAATAATAACTTGCAGCGTATTTGAACTCTTCTCACGCATCCTGGTAACACTCTGTGTCGACGGCTTCGATTCGGCCTTTGTTTTCTACCCACAATCCAATAGTCTGCACTCTTAGACAGATCTGCAGATTTGTAGCAAATTGGAAATAATTAACTCTGCAATCTAGATTGCTTCAAAGTTGAATTGTTTCTTTATGTTGCTCAGTAATTAATGTTTAATTTAACAGCAAAATGCAAATTTTAAAGCACAAATGGCATTCTCTCCTTTGTAGCACTGTGCATATTTAAATATTAATGAATTGTCAAAATAAAGCCGACACATTCAAAATCGCTCTTAATAAGCAGAGCACTGAGAAAAGAAATCTATTTTATATTCTTTTTCATTACTTGATTCAAAACAAAAACTTTGCCATAGTTCCAGTCATTCACATGTACATTCTCTTGAACAATTAAAGGAATTAATAGGCTAGACCTCATTTACGTGGCATAGTGTTAAGGGCATTCAAGAGCCACTGCTTTCAGCCTGTTTATCACCTCATCTAGTTGATTCAATTCAACCTTTGAGTCTTTGAAGTACCAGCATAATGACTTGGATAAATTACATTGGCCATTAGGCTTAAATTTACATTAGGCAGGGTAATATGTGTAAGAATGAGATCAATGCAAAGCGCTTCGCAAAAGTGTCAGTTTGAAGCATTGGGCAATGTGACGCTCAGTAGAAAGACTTGGTTGAGGGATATTTCATCTGGTCGAGTGTTTGTCTGCTCAGACAGATATTGAGCTAGTTATTGAGCTGATGTCTATAAACACATCATATAAACAGCATGATACCAATGAAGTGATCAACATAAACAACGTCCTTGAAAACAAAATGTGTCTGAGACTTGGACAGTTCTTATATGATTGATAGTATCTATTTCAAAGTTATTTGTTCTTTGGACTGACACTACGCAAATTATTGTTTTCACAATTGACAAATGCACTCATATGAAGTGGGAAGGGCGTCAGATGTGTCTGTCATTAACTGAAGAGCCTAGCAGTGGGAGAGTGGCAGAAGGGAGAGGTTCAGATCTCTGTCTTAGGTTGTCATAGCAATGTTACAATAAACATAATAATTAAACAAACTGGCATGGAATAGTTATGTGCTTATTACCCATCCTGTGGAAATTCTGAAGAATCTAAAGAAGTAAAGACACCCCCACGCCTCCCTCACCAATCCATATGAGCCTTGGGGGGCACTGTCACGGTGCAGTAAATGAAGCAAATGACGCCACGAGTTAAAGTCACTGCCGTTCTTGTCCGCCCCTTTAAGTACCCAACACGGACATTAATATCCAACCGGATTATGGAGATTGCATCCGAATGCACAGTTACATTCAAGCATGTTATCATACCTCTGCTTAGCGAGATTACCGTCGCAGAGTAGGCAGAAGATGAGTCGGGATAGGGGCCGCAGTGTACTTGGAGGAGCTTATCATCCTGTTTTTCATTAACCAAGTGAATAGGCTTTGAGAGGACTGTTGCTTTTGTCCTTTTAAAGTCGGCGGTAATCTGCAGTGCATCTCTGACTCAGACTCTTAGAGAGATGTTTGATGTGCTGGGGTGGCAGAGAGAGTTTTTCTCTCTCTCTCTCTCTCTCTCTCTCTCTCTCTCTCTCTCTTTCTGATTAAGCCTGAAAGAAAAGTGTTGTCATTATTGAGCAAAAAGGCCAGTGGATTTTGGCCTAATCCTGACATTGCAATGTACTGTAAGGTCTCAGCTCATCAGCTGAAGATACGTCTGCACACATGGGTTTTCTGAGTACCTCACACACTCTCACACTCTGACACACACCACACACCACACACACACACATACACACACACACACACACTCACACACACATACACTAATGAATGGATAACACAGGAGGATGTCATGCATGTCTTCGTACTGCTACTGCTTCTCCTTGGTGACCAATCATGCATAACGTGATAAATGTGTGCATCGGCAAACACACATAACTGAAGAATATATGAATAAGAAGTAGAGTGAGATGGCTTGAAACTAAACTGTGCTGAAGGCACAAAGGAGAACTGATAGCAATCAGATCAGCTGAAAAGCAGTTTAAGGCCAATGCCTTATGTGCACAGGCACTTTACCCAAAACCTGATCTTGCCAACTATCCCCCCCCCCCCACCCCCACCCCTCACTCCCCCCACCCATACCCAATTGTCGTGTTGAGCCTGCAGGAAAGCTCGGGCTCTCCAGAACAAACATGCTTGTTCGCATATCCATTACCCAAAAACAGAGGAGTCACAAACACAGCCTGACGTGTCTGGCCCCAAACCTTTTCATCCTTTTCGTTTTATTTATTTATTTATTTATTTCTCTTCCAAGGCAACCCCCCAAAAGCTTTTTGAAAACTCTCTTGATGCCTCCATCACAAAGTTAGCAAAGTTCTCGGTAGCGTGCGAAAACTTGTGAGAGCCTGTGTAGTGTGGTCTCATTTGGTGTGGTCATCAACTGTCACTTTTTTGTGAAGTGAATAGTATCAACACTTAGGTTTCGTCTACTATTTTCTGGTAAAACACTACCGACCTCATGGGAAAATGTGCTACACGTGTCTCTGTGACATTGTTTAATCCTGAATGTCGTGAGTGTAGCTTTGTATCATTTCAGTCTCAAGCGCACACGACAATGCTGACCTTAATGCCACTGTTTACCATAGTGTTCCATGTGGAGTGCTTATTCCATTTGACGGTGCCAAGTATGGTTACCGTGCTGTCTGAGAAATGCACAACAGGCTCAATATTTAGTTGACAAGTATCTCACTAATTGTATTTCCAACCACGATAACTGATTCGGCCCTCTAACGTCTTTTTAAAAGCTCAGTCTGAACACATCACAGCACTGTTCACAATTGTGCCGAATGCCGAAGAATATATCCTTTCACAGAGAATACAAATATCCCAGCTGAGCTTAAATGTATTCACTGCAAAGCCCACAATATCACATTTGACATCCTACCCATGTCCTGTCAGTGACCTACTAATGTTATGTATATTTTGACAAATTAGATTTGAATGATACATGTCATTTGGCATAATGCTTCTTCTGACAGTGACAGCAAACACAAGGTTGTTGACATGCACCATATTCACCGCCCCAAACAAAACAAGTGAAATGTATTTGACTGATGTGTTCATGATTTGAAATATATATGCAGAGAAAATGACTCTTAACATACTTTATAGTCTGTAGTGTTTTGTAATGTTCAAGCATATGTGTGTAGCAGATGGAAAGACAGAGTTTTAAAATAAGTAGTAAGTTGTGGATATGTTGTGTACTGTTTAAACTGCAATTATTGCTTCAATTGCAATTGTCATGAAGTAACACTAAGTTTTTGCTCATTTGTAGATAACTACCTGTGCTGGTGATGAATACCTTCTTCAGTCTGATGATTACAATACAATAACCAAATGGCATGATGCTATCAGAAAAACAGCAGTAAGTCTTTTTCACTGAAAAAAGGAATTAAATTCAAACCATGCCAGTTTGTTTATTACCTTGTCAAACTGTATTTAAATAACATACTGTGATCTGCACATTATGACGTGCAGAATTTGTCATTTACATCATTCACGTCAAAGGACAGCACAGACTTTGAGATTTTCATTATTTTCACTAGTGCCGCCTATGTTTTAAAAATGTAAGATTTTAAATTCAGCTGTGTTCTAAAGTTCTAACCAGTGGTCTTGTGTTTGTCGCCCATTCTGAAGTGCAGCGGGGCGGGAAGGTCGGGGGGCAGGCCGGGCTTACAAAGATCCAGCAGCACTGAGTATCTCTCCAGGCGAACTTCAGAGGCCCCCGCAGTTAAAGAACCCAAACCGGAGCACCGGCGATCCATCAGTGAGTATAACCCACTGCTATAGACCCAAGTCAGGGGCCAAAGAGCATAGCACACAGTGCACAGTTACAGTGCTTTTCTCTAGTCTAGAGAGACTGGTAGTGCCCCATTATTAGCCACTTTACCAATATATATACAGTAGTCCCTCCCTGGGAACCGAGGTCAAGACCCCCATCTTGTTACTGCCATGCTCTACCAGTGCAAAAGGCAAATGATCAATGACTGCTTCTGACAAAATCAATTTTGTTACAGAAACAAGTTTTTAATTTATCATATTGTTGTGTCAGGGCTCCCCAACCCTCCAGTAGACATTCTTATACTTGACTGGCTTGATTTAGCATTTGATTAGGCATTGGTTTTTAACATCACTTCAAAAACTCCACCATGAATTCACCATTATATTACCATTCCACTTTGATGATATAAATCGCTCCCAGTTTAGGGAATTGGTGTCACTGCCTTTTCTTACGCACAGTAAGTGTGGTTTTGCGTTTAATATTATTGTGTTGTGTGAGAAGAATGTTGATCTATGGTGAGGCACTAGTAAAAAGTGACACGAACATGCTAATTAGCATTATGTCAGCATATGTCACAGAGCAATTATGCAAA
The DNA here is from genome assembly GCA_030264315.1 of Sardinella tawilis. Classification (NCBI taxonomy): domain Eukaryota; kingdom Metazoa; phylum Chordata; class Actinopteri; order Clupeiformes; family Clupeidae; genus Sardinella; species Sardinella tawilis. Next base: position 5,595,352 of record JASCQY010000071.1, read on the forward strand.
TCTCTGTCAATGGTTCAAGTCAATCTCATCAATTTATACTCTGTTAAAAAAAAAAAATCATATATTGATGGCAATGTTGGGTGATCATATTAAAATCCTAATTAGAGACAAGGGACAAGATATGAGCCAAACCCCAGTCCCTTTTTGTTATTTTGAACCGTTGGTCTTTTGTGGCGCTACTGGCGATAATCTCGCTAATTTGTGTACATGGAGAAGACAATCTTCTCTAGTGGCTGCAGGGCACAGAATTTCCCACAGCCCATGCATGCATTTAGATGGCTACAATTCCCAGGCAGTGGCCTTTTCCCATGCTGTGGAATATGTGGTTTTGCTCCTCTTTAACTGGTACAGAAGAGGTTGGCTTACAGTGGAAGAGAAGAAATCAATGGAAGAGGTTCTAAAATGTCAAATGCACCAACGACAAAATATGTAAGAAATAACAATAATGATACTAATAATTAAACGTGTCAAGGTTTGTCTTGCTTATGCAAGTATGCCTCATGACCTTCTACCTCTTAACCTCGGTAGGTCGGTCACAGAGTCCAATACTGATGAATGTGTAATAATGTTTACAAATATTGTCAGATTGTCATAAATTCATCAGGGAAGCACTTGATAACAAATATCCTTTGCTGATTGATAAATATTTTTGCCGTAGTAGCGAGCCGCCAAATAATTCTCTGGCAGTTAAGTATGCAGGCTGTCTCACTCCGGCTGCTGCCAGCGTTCACAACTTTTTTTTTTATATAGTTCTCTTTTTTTCCCCACTTTGTCCTCTTCCTCCCGCCTGTCTGCCTGTTTCTCACCAGTGTTCGGCTCCGGAAAGCTGAAACACAGTGCCTCAGACAGCGCCGACAAGAACGGCGTGAAGAACAGACTGAAGAAGTTCATCTCGCGGCGGCCCTCCATGAAGACGCTGCAGGAGAAGGGCCTCATTAAAGGTGAGCTGCGCCGAAGGGGGCGGCCATCTGGACGCGGACACTTGTTTGCACGGCAACAATCACTTGCACAATAACACACATGGCTTTTGTTTGGAGGGGAGCTGTGTTTTATTCCATTCCCTCTGAAAGATCCTGACAGCCCCCTGGCTTTGAAATTGTAATTTCAGACTTTGAGTTAGTTAGTTAAAGAATCTTTACTTGTTAAGGTAAATTGAGTATGATTTGGATACTCTGCAATTCTACACAACTGATCCTTTTTTTCTCTTACTGTGTGGGGTTTTTTAAAGAGAAGAAAAAAATCACATATTTCCTCCATATTACATAATTCTTCCCATTACAATATATATCATTACCAGACAGAGAGAAGCTGAAACTCAAAGCAAACAGAAAATTTACTGGTTGAGGGCATATGCGCCATTAAAAGGGTATTTTTTAAGCACATTGTGGAAGCCTCAGAAGAAGGTAACGGTATTTTTAAATTCCCTCCGTTCTCCTCCAAGACGCCCTCTCTTTAATGTTGTGTCCACAGGACAAAACCCAGCAGATCAAAGGGAGAGGAGGTTATTGATGGCATAAATAAAAACACGCCGGGATTAAGTCATGATGCAGGTGGCCCCCAGACTGCCGTCTCTGGCAGCGCCGGCAGGCAAGCCGCGCCACTTCACAGAGTGTTGCACCGTGTCGCGTCGCAACCCGCCCGAAAATCAGGTCTCCGCTCTGATGGCACACCCCTCACTCGAGGAAGGATTTCTCCTCGAGCGTCTGTCGTCTGTCTCTTCCACCACCCCCACCCACCCCCACCCAACCCAACCCAGCCCAACCGCTCCACCACAAAGCCCCACCGCCTCCCCCATATTTCTCTCGCCTGTATTCCCTCTGTAAGTTCCCTCAGCTCTCTGAAGTTGATTTAGCATGCAAAGGTGGCCTCCTCAGAGTCATCTGTGTGTTTGGTGCACCAGCTCGGGGGGGGGGGGGGGGGGGGGGGGGGGGGGGGGGGGGGGGGGGGGGGGGGGGGGGGGGGGGGGGGGGGGGG
>JASCQY010000071.1:5627659-5648140 GCA_030264315.1 Sardinella tawilis
CTCTCTCTCTCTCTCTCTCTCTCTCTCTCACACACACACACACACACACACACACACACACACACACACACACTCACATACACACCCTCTCTTTCTTTCTCTCTCTCTCTCTGAGCATCAAAGAATGAATAGGTCTAGATTTTCTTCTGGAAGTGGACTACGCGTAATCTGCCTGCTCTTTGGTTCTTGTTGTTGTTGCTGTTACATCTCTTACACATTACAAGATGTAAAGTTTACACGCAGGTTTACAATACAAAGCAAGTTTGTTAAAAAGGGTTACATTTTAAAAATCAGACATAGAAATCACATATAAAGCCTGTATATGACAATAGAAAAGTCGAGCATGAGTACAGTAATAGAACAGTGTGTAAAAATATACACAATGTGTATCAATGGCAATGCAACCACAATAATATCAAAACGAACATTTCAACCTATTTTCCTTGAGGCCATGAAACAGTGAAATGCTTCGAAGACAAAAATACAATTGTGAGTGCCAACAATCTATGACTCCATCCCTACATCAGCAGGCAAAGCCAGCCATGATACACTCATCTGGCAAAGTCCCGCACACAACGTCTCCCTTACTTGACCGGCAGCTATTACGCATCAGTTACAAACCAGAACGCAATTATCACCTCTTTGACTGGGCACAAATAAATGTCAATAGCCTCTTTTTGGAATAAATAAACTATTTTAAAACATGGAGTCAACGATGGCATGAGGGCAGGGCCACTGACTGAACAATAAGCAATGCGCTATTTTTGTACTGCACAGGTCTACACCACATATGTTTTTTATACATACAGTAGATGCATACATTAAAGTGCATACATTGTACTGCCCAGGTCTACACCACATATGTTTTTATACATACAGTACATGCATACATTAAAGTGCCCCCAAAAGCATATGTGGCCACAAATGCATCATTAATGAATTCAGCATTACTGTGATGGCACCGTTAATAGTGGTTGTGGTCTTATCAACAACCACAGCACTGAGCTGCCACCAGAAGGGTTTCATGTTAGTAAAATGGGAGCACTAGGGACAAACAAACAACATCTCAACATACACATACACACACACACACACACACACACAAACACACACACACACACACACACACACGCAAACACAAACACCAAACTCCAATTGCCCATGGGCAGTGCATCTTTCCCTCTTGCATGCCCCCTCGCCCAGAATGCATATTGCATGCAGAACCCTAAATCCAGACGCCTTTGAAGTGCACACTTGAGATAGATATTTCCCTCCATCCACCCCCTCCACCTTTATTACCAATAGTTGTGACACAATCTCCCTCCCCTCCCTCTGCCTCTGTGCTGCTGAGGAATATGCTAAAATATGCATATCCGTTATTCTAGAGATAGCATTTTCCCCCGTGCACTAAATACATCTTCATATACACACACACGGCAAATTTATACTAATTGGATGCACTTCAGAGTACAATCACGTCCAATCAGGGCGGATGAATGTTCCATTACATATATTGATTGGTTGCAGACTGTTATTAAGATTAACTAAAAAAAAGTAAAAATAATAACAGTCATTGAATGAATAATAACAAGAAATATTTTGCTTAATGGTGTGTGATGAACGTGATGTCTCGTAAAAAAAAACAACCATGTGTCATGTCATGGGATTGGTTGGTGCTTGTTTTCCTGCAGTAAACGCCTAAGGGGATGCCACAGTTATGGTTATCTTGTGAGGGGCCACTCCCTATCAGGGGGAAGTTGAGGGGAACACCAGGGATATTGGACCACAGCGAGGGTTACGGGGACGGCAAAAAAAAAAAAAGAAGGAAAAAAAAAAGGGCCATCAAATCACGATGACCTCATGTGTGCGAAGCACAAGGAAACAAATTAATCAGAAACACACTCGGGCGAGCGCGCTGGCACTCCCACTAAGCCCAGAGGTGGTCTATACACACGCATGCATGAAAAACACACATATATACACACACACACACACGCACGCGCACTTATGCTCACGGCGTCCCATGCGACACAGACAGTGAGAACAGCTACGCGAATTAACAGGCCAATGAAAAGGCTTAGTGCACACAGCAGTTTATGGACGCTGCTATTAAGTTTTTATGTGCGGGGTGACATTTTGCAAGCTGCAAGAGCGGCATTGTTATAGGCTTTATGGCGTCATTAGGTCTCGACCTTAGGTCAACTGGAAGTGCTCCGGTCTCTTCGTCCAACCCCAGAGAAGCACTTTTGGGGTGATATAGATTTAGCATTGAAGGTGACAATCAGGTAGTCACCAGATGCTAGCCATCAGAGTGCTTTTAGTAAAATCGCAAATAAACTATACCCTAGGTTACATTAAAAATGTATAGATTATTTTTCAACATATATTTATCATCTTAGTTATCAGATCAAGAACTAGCCACAGTCCTTTAGTGCTTGTGTAAAAAAAAAAAACAAAGATCAACTTGGCTATATACGTAATATTATCAGAAACATTTGTTGAATTCATAAAAACAATTGTTGAAATTTGATATCATCTATTTAGAAGAGTAAATGCAGAGGGCAAAAGGTGAAAAGGGCTCAGTTGCATTTTCTGATTACAGTGCTTCCATTCACAAAAGTTAATTCACACTGACATCGCAGCCATCCAAATCACATAATTATCATGCGAAGGGATTAAAATTGTGATTACTTGGCAATGAGGTTTCATTTTTAAAATTCTCTTATTGTTCTCTCTTACATAAAGCCTAGCAGACAGACACACACACACACACACACACACAATTTCCATGTACACCGCAACTGTTCAAAAATAAAGCATTCTGGATTGGTTACAATGCCACGCTAGTGGTTTGCAAGCGGTCAGCTAAGTCCCCTCTTGTTGTCTGCCTGACAGGAGCTGACACGGTGTTGGCTGCTGTCCTGATCCACTGTGGCTTCATGCCATATCAGACCTGCACCCCATACCATTACGAAAATAAAAAGGGGGTGAAAAAACTCAAAAATTCATAGTAGATGAGTTATTTGCAACCAACAAAAATCCATAGCGACAGCCTCAGTTGGACTTCAATGTGACGCTGAAGGAGCCTAAGGAGCCAGCATGTTTCTAGGTTAGGTGTGATAGTCGGCCTCAGCTCCAGCTGTCTCGGGGTATCAATTCCGCTGGCTTTTCATCAAAGCCGAGTGATAAAATGTCGCAGTTCGGGTTTGAGTGAAGAATAAAGCCAATCGAAATTTATTACAGGCAAACAATGTGTCTTTGATTATCCCTAGTTAGGCTCTGGGTGCCTTCGAGTGAGAGTGCTCCTCTCGAATGTGTTTTCTTGTTCTGAGGGTAGCCCTCTTTTTTTCGCTCTCAACTTGATCTTGGGATTCATTATTTTTCTTGGGTCGCCGACAAGTTTTGATGTCCCTTCCAGACACAATACGCCTTCATTAACTTCCAGCTAGAAACTCCATATGATTTTTCAATATCTTTCATGACATAATTTCGAGGCGACATGCCACCGAGAGTAGAACCTCTCGCTCCGACTATTGCATATCAACGTGGCAGTGTTGGAATCGACCCTCGTTTGGAAACAGGCGAACTGATATAACTGCACTTTCTTAACAGCAGTGCACCTCTTCAGACCATCATGATAAACATCTCTACAACCATACTGTAGATTTTGATTAATTTATGAACTAGAGTACATCATACGGAAGGAAAAACACTGCAGATAGAAACAGGTTGTCTGACTAAGAAACTCAGTGCCTACAGTATATTCTCAGTATTAGTCACATAGTTTGAATGGAAGATGGCACCAGTCAGCTGAATCTTTTGTGCATTTGCAATAAAAGGCATAATTACATTAAATGAGAAATTCTGATGATTCTCTTTATTTATTCATTTTCCTAGAGGCCAATCTTATGACACCCACATAAAGTATTCTCTGAACAAATCAAACTTACGAGAAAAAAAAGGAGCAATCTTTCATACCTCCCTCTTCTTTGAAAGTGTGAGACGATCTAGGCACTCGGCCCCAGTGGGATAATGAGTAGGTGGACAATCTTCTGCATCATGCCGTCTCTCAGCAGTTTGGTTCTTTGCACCTCAGCTGACCCTGCCATCAGACGCACAACGCAAACAAAGCCACTGCACGGGATCATCTGCTCATCAGACATCATAAAGAAACCTCTAATCAAGATGACATATCTCTTCTCCTGTCTTTTACATTTACACACAGTGACTGCTTTCGTTCTCCTGTCTTAATCTGGCGATCACTTCTCACAAAGATTTGGAAAAGTATTACAGTGCAGGCAAAATTTATGAGATGTTCTTTCAGAGGATGTGAGATGACGTATGTTTAGCTTTAATGAAAGTATACAGTCATTCAATAAATGTGAGTGTATCCTGCAGGCAATCCTGCAATGAGTCAAGCTGCAGATGCAAAATGCCTGCAGAGAATATTCACTATATACACTGTACATTCAGTTAACGTACACACAACAGGGAAAGGCCCTCTCAGGAGCCAAAGCTGATTAGAGGACTTGTTGATTGAAGTAAAAATGTAATCATATACAGAGAGCGATATAAGAATTAAAAATCTTTCTGGATTTATTTATAAAAGCAATTGACTTTTCAACAGTAGGAATAGTTTGAATACACTTTTTAAATAAATACATGTGTGCACTTGTGAAACTTCTGCCTTTATGAGTTAATTGTAGAAAGTCCCGATCCCATGCACAGAGTAAACAAGCGGTCTGTATTTAGACTGAATGTTGGTCAGGGAGACATTCCTGTCCTCCTGTCAACCTTACTGAATCCGTCCCCCGGGGACTATGCCACAACCTGGCAACCCAGGTGGAGAGCTAACCCACAGCTTATAAAGCCACAACTTGGCTGCCACTCTGTCGGAGTGGGAACGACAAAGAGAGAGAGAGAGAGAGAGAGAGAGAGAGAGGGAGAGAGAGAGAGAGAGGGAGCTAGCAGAGGGATAGAGGGAGAAGAAGGGGGGAGAAAAAGAAAAAAATCAGAATTCCAGCTGAAGTACTCCGGCACAAAGGATAAAAACGGATCTGAGCGGAAATATGAGGTGGCACCGCCTATGGGAAACATGAAAGCGGTTACAGGTTTTCTTTTTTTCCCCCTGGCTTTTTCTCTCTCTCTCTCTTTCTCTTTCTCCGTCTCTCCTCTCTTTTTTCCTGTCAAACCACACGCTCAAACCACACGTCTCCTGCATGTGAAGGGTAAGGGTGGGGGTGTGTCTGAAGTCGTCATGTGGATGTCTGTTGGGGCGACCCTAGTGGTGGCGGCTGCTGGAGGAAGGAGAGGAGAGGAGAAGAAAGGAGAGGCGTAGCCGCACAGGACATTTGTACCCCTCTGAAAGTAAGGTAGGGGCGCACGTGGGAAGGAGGGAGGGAGGCGAGGAGGGTTGACTCCCCCACCCGTGTGTCTCTCATCTCACCCCTCTGGGGCCCTGGGATGGAGAGATCCCTGTTGGAGGCCCCTCTTGCTGGGCCTGCTCTGTGATGGCATGGCCTTCTGCAGTCAGCACACTCCTGAACCTGTCTCCAAGGGCCTCCCAAGAATACACACGCGTGTCCACCTGGGTATGACAAAGGTGCAAGACAGACAGAAGGAGAGATTAAAGGCACTGAAGACAACAAACCCCTTGGGGGTGAGGGAGTGGAAAGAGGGGTCTGAAATGGAATTGCAGTGGTGTTATTAGTGAACTGAACTTAAGTGAGATTAACCATGAAATTGATGAGCAGAGTGCCTGGTTGGCCTGTACGTGAGAATGTGTTCATGAAAAGGTGTGTGTTTATCGGTGTGTATGTCTATGTGTGTGTGTGTGTGTTTGTGTTCTCGTAACAGTACCTTTATGCCGTGCCGGCGGACTACGTCGGGCCTCTTGCAGAACCCCTGCAGCCTCTTGCACAGCTGCTCAGGTGTGGAGTACAGATACTCGGCTAAAGTGAGGCGGGCGAGACAGATGGGCGGGGTGGGGAGGGGCACAATGCATTTTTCATGAGACAAAAAACCTCAAAGTGCAGATAACATACCAGTTTCTCCCCTTCATTAAAAATGCACGGTACTCCATGCTGGGCCCATGTTTTACATTATTGAACTGTGGTATGGTTTAGCTATTTATTAGTTATTTATTTAACAAAATGTCATGCCAGCCCAGTGGATCCCAACTTGTGAGGAATCACCCACTGTTCGGTTCCAAAAGACTATGAAACAGCATTATTATATTATAAATGAGTAACGCTGAGACCTATTTTTCGTCTGGCTCTCCAAAACTTGAATACTTCAACTACACTTAGCATCAACCTCTTGTTTTGTCATGGTAGCTTCACCCAAACGGTCCTCCACCAAAAACAAAGACTCAGAAGTGCTCATAACTGACATCAGCATCTCTGGATTACTTCTGCAACTGTCCTGGCAACCAACTGTGCTGTGCGCGCACACACACACACACACACACACACACACACACACACACACACACACACACACACACACAAAAGCCACTGGCCAGAATGACCATTACTTTGGAAGTTTCCCGCTTTGTTGATGCAGCCAAACTCAACTGAAAGATTAGTAGCAGAGTCTGAGTGAAACCCATGAGAGTTCATTATAGCGCCGAGCACTCATGTTCACGGTAGCAGGGAAGACTGGAATCAGTTTGGATTTACTGGGTCTAACAGTTTTTTGCTTACGGCAAGTTCATATTTTTGTTATTTTAAGAACAGAGATGAGTCTGGAGAACCAAACATGCTATAAGCTTTTGAGGAACTTTAGATGGACTTATGCAGTGTATGCTTGTGAAATTGCCAGTCAAACAGAAGGAAAAACAGACACAGTGTGCGAGTCCTTGACCAGCGTGTACTTTTGTCGAGATATTCTTAGGAATGTATCTATGCTCCTGTGTCCCAAGCAAATGTTTGCACAGAACCCTCTCCATTGAACCTATAATCTACCCGTCTTACCAGGGAAAATTTCCGGATAAACTAGAGCCTTTGGACAGAGCGGATAGCATCCACAATGGACAGCCTCTAGCCTGAAATAAAACAAAAGGAAAGACATGGAGAAAAAGGCAGGAAAAAAAAAAAAAAAAAAAACATCTTGTCAAAAATGACAACATGACAGGATCTATCACATAAACCCATCACAAAGCATGATCAGATTAAACGCGTCTGTCTGTGTAATGCACCTTAACCCTCCTCCTTACGCGTAGCGGCAGGGGCCCCGGCAGCTCCTGCAACCATGATCCTGTTTATCAGAGAATTACTGGGCGCAGTATGAATCACGGCAGCACGGCAAAATTCAATTAATGCCGTTCCGACATCATTCACGTTCACCCAATCACATTACAATAATTAATACTGAAAGGGGTGCACTGCTGAGTGCATAACGCCACGATAGCATCACAAGCTTTCAGGAGTGCCGTAAAAATGCTCCTTGGGTCTGCATTATACAATAGTGTGAGGAGACCATCGCGGGCCGTGACCAACTTCAATTTCCACTCATTCAACTTATTTGAACTCCAATTGCTTCTTCAGGAAAATGACTGGCTGTTTAAATATTTTGTAGAATGGACATTAAAGTTTAAGGGTCCCATCCATCTCGCTACATCATTCCTCATGCTACCGCACTGCATTTTTAATCACCAAATTAACTCTTCTGGTCGGACTATTTGAATGTTCCTGGAGAGATTTCAAAAAGAGAGGGGGGAATCTAACCCAAGGTGCTGTCTATCACCACTGCGGTTAGGGGTGGAAATCAAGAACCGGCTATCAAATAGAACTGAGAATCTAATGCTTCCATCTACTGCCTTTGAACTTATCAATTCCTCTTAATGTTTTTGAGAGAAAGTGTTTTTTTAAGAGTTTCAGGGCGATTAGCTTGTTTTGTAATAGACAAAACATTCTACATGTTTAACCTCTTTCCAATAAGCCACTATGGCCACTGTAGTAATATAGACCACATTTTAGGTTCATGTATAGCTGCTGAAAACCTGTAAGAGAATTCATGAAGAGTCTGGCCGATACCTAGGATCGGCAATGGCGTCTACATCGACAGAATCCTAACAAGTCTCAGTCTTTAATGCGGTTCTCTGTTTCAATGCTGCTGCATGGCCATGCTTCGCGATACTTCTCCATGCACTCCAATTACAGGCCGTGGACATTATTTCTGTTTGCTTCCTTCCCCTCCGCACTATTACTTGTGACCAGTGGCTTTCCTTTTCACCTTCACTGGACTTTTTACGAGCTAATGCAGCGTGGATGCGCCTGAGCCAAGGCCCCCACCGCCCTCTGCCTCACCACCTCCTCCTCCTCCTCCTCCTCCTTCCTTCAGACAGGGGATGGCACGGCGCAGGGAACTGCTTAAGGTCAGTTCCATGTCAGTGCGGTAATGTGTGAGCATGCAAATGCTTATCAGGCTCTTCATCTCAAACATAATTAGCCGATCATTTTGCGCGGCTGACTAACTGTTTTCCTGCGGGGCAGCGAGCGAGGCTTCTTGCCGACAATTAATCAGATTAGGTTAATTTCCACAATAACGAGAAGGGAGCACATTAGTGACACCTCAATCCGTGAGGCGCAGTGGACTGCTCTTTTGGGTTTTCCATGTGGCATCACATCTGTTTTTTTTTTTCTCACTCTTTCCTCTTCTTCTCTACTAGCAGAGAGCAATGGCTTACTGTCTTCTAATATTTGTAATATTCATCCAGGGAGAATTTTTTTAATTCAAACACCTCCTCAGAAAAAATATTTCCTATTATTTTATTGTGAAATAAATTATAGCGCACAAACACTTGACCACTGTATTGGAATGTCACATTCTTTTCTGGTTTGCATTCACTGTAAACTGCTGAAGTCATGGCGGCAGTCAACACAAAGCAAAAGAAAATTAGACTTAAAAGCCTCACTGTCAACTGCATAACACAAAAGGCACACAACAGCTGAAACTGCTGCTGTTCAGAACCCTGTTAATATTTCTAGCAAACATCCACAAAACCCAAAGCAAAACAGCTAATATGTCATACAATGGAACTCAACAATAACAACTGCCACAAATTTATTGCATACAGGGGGACACTCTGGCAGACTCACAGCCTTCTATCACCATGGTAGCTATTCTTCCATATTTTCTGGTTCTCATTAAGCCATAGAGATAGAAAACGAAATGTTCACCATTTCCCACAATTCACACAGTGTGCACTTGATAACTGTTTGGCCTGATAGTGGAAATGTGGTCTGCATTGTGCAAAATCACGACTGAGGAAAAATGACATGGGAGTGCTGCTTACCCTCTGCCTTCTTTTTCCAGCTGGCTCTCTCACCGGAGCGACCAAAGCGAGGGTCCCCCTGCTTCACAGCTAACCTACCTCTGCAGGTGCCTTCAGCAGTGGCGCCCTGGACTGGACTTTGTTTAGTGCCAGGGCAGGCTAACATGCCGAAATGAAAGGCTCCCCCAACCTATGATGAGACTGTTTCACGCCTCAAGAAATGGTAGGCCTCTGCTTCTGAGGCAAGGCTTTGAAAGGGTCTCTCCACCTTAGCCCATGGGCGTCGTCGGTGGAATCGATCAAACGCCTGGCCCAGGTGACTGAAGTTTGTGCGAGGGGTGGAGTGGGGGTGTTGATCAATATTTCTAAGGGACGAGCCATCAAAGGGTTCAGACCCTGTCTTGGCAATGCCACACATCTAACAGTCTCCTTGAGGGAACTTTACCTCCATGTTGGTAAAATCAGGCTTGCAAACATGCAGATGTTTTCATGTAACTTTTCTTTAAAGAAGTATTTCATTCACACTTAAATGGAAACAGAGAATCATATCAACATTCCATGAATGTGTAAATTTCATGCAGTGGTATAGACCATTTCAGGTTCTGGTACCATAGCTGGTCCCCCAGAACTTCCTGTTTAACATTCTAGTTAAGTTAATGTAACAGGAAGTAGTTGGGGACCAAAAAAGAATGTTAAAGCATTGTTTTGTCCAGCTATGGAATTAGAACCTGAAATGGTCTATATGAGGCAGATATTCTCGACATGGTAAAATGAAAAAGACAGAGAACTTACATGGCCACTCCGAAAAACTCATGCTTGGCTGTGGAGATGACGACATCGGCACTGCACAGAACTTTGAGGTAGTCGTCTTTACTGGGCAAGTAGCCCCAGTGGAGAATGTGGCCTTCCAAAGCTGTCCTGGCTTCTCTGAAGATATCTGTTTGAAGTTTCAGCCACATGAGTCAAAAAGTCTTCCAAGGAACAATGATGAAGTCCTCCAAAGACAGTGTTTTCAGATTTATGGCTAGATAGTGAGGTCATGCACAAGGGACAGAGAAGCAGTCTAATGCACATTTGAGTCGATGCAACATTTTTATATTTCTTATGCGAGGGAGGAAGGGCATCTCAACTTTGTACTTGGAGAAATGAGAGGTGAAATAATCAATAAGGAGATTCTATTACAATATCAAAATGGATTAAAAGCATTTTAATGTGATTGCCTTCCGAGCATTCATAACTGTAATTTCTAAATATGAGGGAAATTTATGGTGGTTGTTGTTTTTTTTAGTCTCAGCAGTTTATATATCTATAAAACTTTACATCCCAATATGGGAGAGTGTGCTTCCTTTGAATTTGCCATTGCCCTAGGCCCCTGTGACGGGTAGATTAATTAAATGAAGGGAACATAAATATTTGGATGAGTACTGAGGCCATTATAGCATCATCATCCGCTAATGGGAAGTGTATTTTCCCAGTTAAGAAATGTCTTTAGCACTGAACGAATGGGTAAAACACGTGACCTTTCACCCCCCCCCAGAATCTAATCACAAATGGGCCCTAAATACTTGCAAATCCAATCGGATACTGCTGGCTTCCCGACGTTCCCTCTACAATAAAAATCATGCTTGGAGCCAATTTGATAAAATGTGCACATAAATGAGACGTAGCACACAATTAATTTTGCAGAGATATCTAAAAAGTAAATGCAACCAGAGACAATATAACGAGCGTCTATCAATGTGTCAGAACTGAAGAGACTGTTGTTGGGCGCCGCTGAACGTGTCAGTACCGGGCACGTCGGTGAAGGTCTCCCCCAGGACCGAGACTTGAAAGCGCAGTCCTCTCTCTTTGAGCTTTAGCAGGGTCCTGAAGAACAGCTCTGGGTCTTTATCGTGCTCCCTGCAGCCATCCAAGACAAGACAAGACACGCAGAGAGAAGAGAAGCGCTCTCAGATGTTTTCCAAATCAAACCTTTCCATTTTTCAATAAAACAGGTACTGCGCGAGAAATAAATCATTAACTAATAAGACTGGTAAAATACCATGTGATGGTGATGGTAAGACACTACATTCCTTTCTAACAATAAGACCATTTCAGATGGTTTTTTTTTTTTTTTTTTGGTCCTTCTACTACTAGTGTGTGACATGCCTCTTTTTTTTCATAGAGGATAGAAGGCTTCTCCAGAAGACGGGCAGACCGTAGCACTCTGAGGCAAATGAGCCCATTGGAGACCCTCTCACTCTCAGGGTATTCCTAATAAGTACATCTGAGACCTGACTATTAGCGCACAATATATGGGATCAATCAGCTCTCAAGAGTCTTACAGTACCGAATGATGAACTCTAATGATATGAAGCCCATTTTTAATGATTTGTTTCTTTTCATTAAGTAATGCAATCAAGATTGTAATGACTGTTGTCTGCCCTCTAGACTCTAATTAATGGTTGTTAATAATAGTAACACAGGCGATATATACCATGAAAATATGACAATGAAGAGTCGAGGGCATTTGTATGGACTTGTAATGCACTGTGGTTGAAGTCTAATGTTGGGACACTTTGCAGGGCTTGCACACTGCTTCTTTTGTTCATTTTGAAGGAGATAAGTCAATCCACAACGAGGTCAAAAAAGGAGGACAGCTGCACTTCAGGACCGTTGTACGGTAGATCAGTACAATTATCCTTACGGAGTTACATTATTACGCGCCGTAAGAGCCCTACGTTCTCCCTCTAAGCCTCTTTCGCACAAAATCATTTGGCTCCCCAACTCTCTCTCTCTGTCTTTTTCTCTCTTTCTTTTTTTTTTGTCAGTCGGAAATTCCACGACAAAGATTGGGTTTTCTCTCAGTCGACAGGAGGGGTGGGAGGATGGGGATGGGGATGGGGGGGTGGCAGAGAGTGTGGCACTGTCTGCTGAAGGTCAAAAACAATTGTCAAACGGCGGCGCATTAAGCAAAGACGCTTTTCCTTTTCCCCACCTCGGCGGAATCTCCTTAGGTGAGGCATTAGAGGGAAGGCTTATTTATACTCATTTCCCCCTCTTTTCTTCGCCCGTTTCTCCCCCGTGGCGCAAAGCCGATTCCCTCATTAATTTCTCGCTCTCTTTGATTCCGTCCCGCGGACGCCAGGGCAGGCAGGCAGGCAGGCGAGAGGTGGTGGTGGTGGTGGTGGTGGAACACCGCTACCTTCGGAGAGCAGCAGCCTCCACGGCGGCAGCGGTAGTCAGGGCCGCAGGGGAGTGGTGGGGGCTACCGTGGGGATGCCTATTAACCAGCCTGACTGGCTGTCTGCCTGCTAAATGACTGCGCTCCATGACTCCCAACCCCACCCGCCCCCAACCTCACACACACACGCACGCACACATGCACGCATGCACACAGGCACGCACGCACACACACACCTCCCTTTCCTTGCCCACCGCTGACACAAACAAAGAGGGTTAATTAATGTGTCAGTGGTGTTGGTGGAGGTGTGCAGAGACTGAGAGAGAAAGAGAGAAAGAGAGAGAGAGAGAGAGAGAGAGAGAGAAACAGAGGTTACTGTGTACACTGCTTCCTTCTCATGGGGAACAGGGGACACCCTGAGACAGGCTAACGACTTTGAGTGTGGGCTTAACAGACTGCACACACACACACACACACACACACACACACAGACACACACACGTAACACACACACATGTACACAGTGCCCGAGCCCAGTCTTATATCTTGGAGCCTTGACCTCCATAGGCTGACCTAATTTCACTAATGAGTCCTGGTCACCCCTCAGCTCCGTCACATCACCTTCAGCAGCAGCACGGGGACACACACACCCACCCCACAAAGAAGATGTCACAGTCACCTACACATTACCTTCCCTTCACAGCGTATAGCAGTGTGTGCTGTTTTGTCTCACCCAAAGACAATATATCAAACGCCACATACAACCATCTCCGCTTTCATGGAAAAGCAAAATTGTACTAATACAGATTGCAGGCTGGTTGCATCTTTTTTTTGCAGCAAAATGTGGCACCTGGCAGTCCTGGCTCTGGTGAAAATCTATGTAGTCATATTTGTGTGGAGTGGAGTGAAGTTGCCTTGTGACCTCAGTGAGCCCTGTGAGTCCTTGCAGCTAAATAAACCAATAAGAAGGAAAGAGAGAGAGACAGAGACAGAGAGAGAGAGACGGAAAAAAAAATGGCCATCCTATGGGGAGACGGAGACACCTCATTAGGAGGCATCCTTCACCAGCTAAAAGAATATGATCCTCTCATTTAGATGTGTATGATTAAATATTCCCCTTTAAGTCGCACCCGAGAGGTGCATTTTAAAATTCAAACTCTATTTACTCCAAACTGCCACGTAAAACGAAGCTAATCACCAGCTAGCGAAAGCGCTAATTAACAGGACACTTGAAAGCCGAGCGGAGGGCTCCGTCTGGGGATTGATTCGGGCAGGCAAAAATAGCTGGGGAGGGAGAAAGGCGCTTCGCCAGTCCATGACAAAACATATCAAAAGAACCGGGGATCAGTTGGCTCCGGAGGTTGCCCGGAATGAAATCAAATCGAACGAAAAAAAATGCCACTGGAACAAATGCTGTTTGGTGGATTAACAGAAAAATGCCAAAACAATCCTGACCACTTCTCACTGTGGCTGTGAAACGGCAACAGTGGACGCTACAAATCCAGTGTATTATTAAACCCGCTGACCAGCCAACTACATCCCCATCCCAGAGTTTTGCATCACTGACGACTATATCCTGTTAATCAGCTGTGGTCAAACATTTGAGCCCTATCTGAGCCTCTCTAAACATCCCTGTGCTAGTCTCATATGACAAAAGGTCAGTGATGGTGACACTGAAAAAAAGAGGGAGAGAAGGGAGAGAGAGAGAGAGACAGACAGAGAGAAAGAGAGAGAGAGGAGGGGTGGTGATGGGGGGGGGGGGGGGTGAACTCAATTGCATCATGCCCTTGACTGCACATTCATTTCTCTCTGCCAGGCTTGCGTACAGGCAGAGGCACTCGGAGCACAGGGGGCCTCATCCAGGCCACGGCTGTGGGTAGGTGCCAGGGGGACAGTCCCTGCCCCAGGACTTGGGCCAACGGTGACACGTGTCAGGGTGCGGGAACGTCAGCAGCAACTCTTTCGTGCACATCGGCCACTCGGTGGTCATTACCGGCCAGAGCGGATGAAGAGGTGGAGGAAAGGGGGGAGGGGGGGGGGGGTCGGGGGGCATAGAGAGAGAGGAGGAGGAGGTGGAGGAGGTAGAAGTCGGATATCTGATCAAACGGTGTCCTAGTTATCGGTGAAAGTGGACACTCGGGTGGATTCTCGAGAGGCCGTCCTGTGCGTTCACCAACGGTGATACGCCCCTATCCGCGTGTATTTAAGCATTAAACTAAAAGACCTTTTTTTAATCCCCCTTGGGGATTCTCCTGCCCTGCTGTGTGTGTGTATTTGTGTGTGTGTTTTTTTTCCTTCATCTTTTCCTTTTCATAAAGTCTTAGAACTGGCATAGGTCTAGTCCGGCTCATGGGATTAAAGCCCAGCTATTTTCCACCTGAAAACAGCTTCTCTGGGCTGGGCCCCTGTGGCATCTCTGGCCTGGCCCACCCTGGTCAGTGCCTGCAATAAGACAGTCCTGTAATCCAGGGGATGAACGCCTATCCAGGCCACACACAGATTAACAATCTGCAACCAATGATGATGACAAAAAAAAAGGGGGGGGGGGGGTGATGATGGAGAGGGGGGAAAAAAAACGAGGGAAGAATGAAATGGAGCACACACTGTCAGTGGGAGCGGCGGCTCCAATCGAGAAGATAATCCACTGTTTTTTTCCCCTCTCTCTCTTTCTCTCTCTCTCTCTCTCTCTCTCTCTCTCTCTCCTCCTCCTCCTCCTCCTCCTGTCTGTCCACTGTACATCGCTCTTTCCCACTTTAAATCCTAATTTATCCCGGAATAAAGCCAACGCTTATGAAGCCTGGTTGTTGGGAGTAATAATCCATCTGTGTTTTGCTCAGTTTTGAAGAGATTACAAAACAGGCGCTTTTGTCACTGATATGGGAGTAGGTGAGCGACAGAGACGCAACGCAAACAAACACAGCCAAATCCCCATGTGCCAATCGCAGAACTTGGTGGTCTCCGTGCTCCATGCAAATCTGATTTATGGGACATTTTTGGGAGTTGACAGACGCGGCTTGTCTTGCCCAGAGATGAGTGCTGGAGTCACTGGGGAGAGATGTGGCCGCAGAAGGAGGGGGGTGGGGGTGGGGGTCGGGGATGGTGAAGGGAGGGGGGGTCGGGGGTTGTCTCATCCCACCCCGTTCTCCTACTTCAACCAATCTATGGCAGATGAGGAGAAGATACAATGCTCTTTTGGTTTTTGTGTGGGTGCCAAGAACGCTCGAAAAATCTGGAGAGTGGAAGATATTTTAGCTTGGATGAAAACCACAGATGAGCCCTGAGGGTTGCAAATATTTTCTCATACCTCCTTCCCCACCACCGCCACCACCACCCCCTCCCATGATTCATGCTCCACCACTACCACCCAAACCTTCCCTTGCAAAACAGAACTCTGCGACGCTCCTACACCCACCAGAGCGACGAAACGTCTTCAGAGCTGGCAGACAAACTGGAAGGGAGACGGAGAGAGAGCGAGGGAGGGAGAGAAAAGAGACAAGTTTTGATTACAGACCTGGCCCTAGTTTATGCCACTTCAGACGCTCCCTCTCCGTTTGAGTTATGACAATAAGGACTAGATGAGCATTAAGACAAAAACAAAACACAACACACGAGGATAAAAAAAAACAAAAAAAAACAACAAAGTTATCTTGCTGCCTTGGAGGAAAGACTGCTTCAAAGAGCATATTGCAGGCTCAAAATGGATCCAACAACACTTTAGTGTAGCTTGCTTATGCATGTTGTTGTCCCACAAAGAAGCACGCTACCCATTTTCCATGCCCATCCACTGCTGTCAAACAAAAACTCTTTGCGCACAACACAAATAACTTTCTGTGGGGGTGAGGGGAGGAGGAGGGGGTTGAGGGGTTATTGAGGGCCTGTTGCCCATAGGTTGGCGGTGGAGGTATTTTCAGGTCCTTTTCATTGGACGATAGGTTGACGACATAATCTTCAGATTAGAGCTTGCATGACTGTTTTGTTGAGACTGAGACACTGATGCTATGCTGTGCCTGGGAGCGCAAAAACACACACCACACTAAGCAAAGCATCGCAAGGTAACAAAGGCTTTCATGGGCCAACGCCGCGTTTGTGTGTTTGAAAAGCACTCGGACCGTTTTGATATGCCGAAACAAAAGCTTGCGCCATACGCTCTGCACTAGCGAGGCCCTTTGATACGTGGAAAAGAAACCTGTGCCACCAGCAAGAAATCTGGTTCCAATGCTCCGGCCGCCTCAAAGAGGCTGAGGCAGGACGACGCGGCAGTAACCTTGAAATTCCGACGGGAATCAAACATCCCATGGCAAGCCTATGAAAGGCATGGAGCCCCATGTTGTTCCCTTCAAGCTGATTCCTTTTAATCAAACAAATGCCTTGGCTGATCAGTGCTGACAAAGGATGACTCAAATGTTAGTCAAGTTGTATCATGCATGCGGGCATACATCCATTTAGTGTGTGTGTGTGTGTGTGTGTGTGTTTGTGTGTTAATCCGTTGTTTCCTGCAAATGTGACGACACTGTATTTGTGTATGCATGCATATGCATGTAAAGTATGCGTTTGTGAGTCTCTGAGTGTTCTATTTTTAATGTCTGTGTGCATGCATCTGTGTGTTTCATGTGTGCTTGTGGTGTGTGGGGTGAGTGTGCTGTGTGTGTGTGTGTGTGTGCATGTGTGTGTGTATGTACTGTAAGTATGTATGTGCTCACTGGTGTATTTGTGTGTATGTGCATGTGCGTATGTGTGTATGTATGTGTGTATGTGCATGTGGCCCTACTTACCAGCGGTGTGGCCAGACGATGTGGAGAGGCGGTTGCGATGGCTGTGGTCCTGTGTGGCTGCCCTGAGGCGGGCAGGTGGGGGGCGTCTGCTGCCACTCGGGCCCCGTCTGATCCACCGTGGCGCTGGGGGGCTCCGAGGTCAACATGGCCCCCCGCCGCTCACTGGGCACCTCTTCAGAGGTACAGGATGCCTCAGATGAGCTTCATGGCAAATCACAGCATTTGAACAAAGAGTTGGTTAAACAAACGCATGTATGCATATCTGAACAAACTTATTCTTTTGTGCGTGTATGTATTAGTGTCTCCAGTGTCTTGCCTTCAAAGGAGCTTTTAGTACAACAGTAACAGTAAAAAAATAATAATAATAAAACTTCATTTTGTAGAAACTAAGTTGAAAAATCACAATCACAAATTCAAATGCAAATGCAAATGTAGAGAGCATACCTTGATGCTTCCACATTGAAATGCTCATGAGAAGGTCTGTGTTGGAGCTTATGCTCAGGGAGAAACCTGTAGAGTAAAATACAGAAGCAGATTAGATCATGTTTCACTTTCCTCATGGAGTACAGCCTATCATCTAAAAGTGCACAGAACATCAACCATACTGCGCCAAAAAAAAAAACGGGGCGATTTCCCTGAGAATGCTTCCTGTCGGAATAGTTACATAAGTCGGCGGGATAAGGTGAAAGAGAGAGGTTGCGCATGAAGGCTAGTGTCCATTATGAGGGCTTAAGAGTGTTGTGCAACAAAAAAACGTTGGGGAAAAACTAATCACATCAGAGAGAGAGAGAGAGAGAGAGAGAGAAAGAGAAAGAGAGAGAGAGAGAGAGAGAGAGAGAGAGAGCGGACAGCATTCACAATCGAGACCCAGAGACCCAACACAACTCAGGTTCGCGTTTCACTTCCATGCAAGCCGAGATGCACAGCCACTAGCCGCAAAGGCACTGTAAATATTCCAAGATTGATGCGAGATACATACTTCGAACCACAGAGTGCATTTTAAATGAAAATAAAGGGAGAAGAGGAGGAGGGGAAAAAAAAGAGTTGAACAAAAGTGATTTACTGCCAAAAGTAATCCATAAAATAGTGAAAGTAGTTTATTTTGTCCTTCTTTGAACAAAGTCCACAGGCCCCTCTCGCCAGCGCAAGGATTCCTAATTGCTGGTTGTGCGATGGACTCCATCCAATTAACTTTGGTCAAGAGCAAGATTCCTTCTCCCTTACCCTGTCTCTATTATTTTTCTCAGTGGAGCAGAACAGAGGGCAATGCCATAAACCAGGCTTCACTGTACAAAAAGAAACCCAGTGACCACAGCTGCTAAGCTAGCAACAGCACATAAAACTATGTCACCGTAACATTGAAATGTGTATTTTTGGGGGCAGAAAACTGACATGTCAACATGCAGTGCACGGCCGTCTAAAGTTATCCTCTTTACAAATAAATATGACAAATCATTTCCTCTGAGTGTGTGTTTGTGTGTGTGTGAGAAAGTGTGAGTAAAAGTGTGTGTGAGTGTGCATCTGTGTGAGTCTCACCGAGTGTGCCTGCGTGTGTGCGTGCACTGTATGTGTGTGTGTGTGTGTGTGTGTGTGTGAGCGAGTGTGAAAGTCTGTGTGTGTATGTGTAAGCTTGGGCATGTGCATCCAGATCTTTATAACTGAACACAACTAGGCTGTTGATGCAACTCCTCTTTGAGGGCAATGCCTCGCTGGAGAAGTTGTTTAATCAACCACATCATAGGGATTAAAGGCATTGTTAGGACAGGGAGAGTGCATTATGTGTGCTGAGCTTCACTTGCCGTGTCAACCCAGCCAGCACAACATGCTTCTAAGCATGGCTGGAGCAAAAGGGCACAAAGTGTCCATCGCACAACTTCTGCCAACGCATTACTCATCTTTTCACGTCCAATCCCACCTCCATGCGATGCAAGACACTAAAAACTGAACAGAGTCGAGTTCTCTGGAAGACGGAGAGCGGAGACGTTCGCATGCCGACATGTCCTTAAGGGCTTTGTCCCCGCGCCAAAACCCCCGCGGTAAGGTTGACGGCACGGCATGATGGATTACTGCAAACAGATTTAGCAGCAAAGTTCCAGCAGAAGACATTTATGGTGTTTGTAAGGTTGCCTTTTTTTTTTCCTTTTTCTTTAAGAGACGCTCTGCAGAAATCATCTGAAGTAGCATAAACTTTGCTGCAAATAAATGAAAAAAAAAAAAAAAAAAAAACGGGAATGCCTAAAGTAAAGATTCCTGTTAAAGGGCTCACTTTTGTCATGCCAAGACAGGAGTGCTGGAGGACCAGGACACATAAGGCATGGTATATACCGTTTCAGGTTCTAGTTCCAAAGCTGGTCCCCCAGAACTTCCTGTTTAACATTCCACATGTTAATGTAACAGGAAGTAGTTGGGGACCAAGATGGAATGTTCAAGCATTGTTTTATCCAGCTATGGAATTAGAACCTGAAATCGTCTATATACATGCTGTGCTGCTCGAGCTGAAGCAGGACACCACAGAGATTTAAGACAAAACGTAGCCACCGAACGACCCTTCAACACTTCACCTAAACCTGATTAACCACTAATAAATCTGCCATGCGTCTGATTTGGATGGATGAATTGGGTAACCAACAAGGACACTGGGTGAGCTAATATACAGACAGGGTAAAGGAATGACAAGAAGATACTTGTAAGAAGGTATGACCGATGGGACTGCCATACGAGCCACTGGGAAAATTTCATTTAGAGGGCCATTTTAAAAATTAAATGAGGAGGTTTTGACTAGGCAATAAAAACACTGGAGTGGCCACCCAGCCGGGAAAGGTACTTAGGGAGAATGCCACCAATTACCTTATTTATAAATCAACAGCAATTTCGGTGATGACTTTACCTTACATTTGATTAAATGCGAAAGGACGGAGGGGGGAAAAATCAAAGTCCAAAATCATTTGATCTAATTTCCTTTATTGGCAATAATCACAAGAGTTTCTCTTGGGCCGGGCTAATGACAAATGCCATTGATCTTGCGGCTTGAGGCAAGGGAGCAGGAGGAGGGAAGCACGGAGCTGGAGTGCAGCTCCTGGCCAGTGAACACGTCAGGGCAGGAGGACTGGACGGAGACTTTGCTGGTCTCACTGCCACACGACGGTGCAACAGTGAGTTGTCTGGTCACGCAAAGGTTTGTGCTCAAGCGAAGGTCCTGTCCTGTCTGTTCTGTCTGTCTGGGGATGAGGACAGAACGGACCGAACGAGACGTCGTTTTTACTCCCCCC
>JASCQY010000071.1:5650902-5666628 GCA_030264315.1 Sardinella tawilis
TGTAAATTTGTTTCAAAACTTGTAAATTTGTTTTTAATTTTGTAATTGTGTTTTGCACTTCCAGGCCACCGTACATTCCCCATCTGAGCTTTCTCGGAGGGAATCTCCGCGGCAGGATATCCTGCCATCTGCTTTGGTTACCGGCTCATTCCGCCAGTCAGTCATTTGAGACCTGGAGAGACAGAGTTGCTCCAGAGAGAGAGAGAGAGAGTCACATCAATGGCTTCACGAAAAACCTTTTAAAAGTAGCCAACCTCCCCCCACTCCCCCCCCCCGCCCCCTCCTTTTCTCAATCAACTTTAAAGTAGCTTCAGTTATCTGCAGTGAGTTAACAGAGCTAATGAAAACCTGACCTCCAAGTCGACACACAAGCCTTTTCAGGTCCCTCAGACGTGCGGTGAATGCATACATCTGCGTGCTAACTGCGCCGCACTTTTCTCAAACCTCAAAGAGACCGAGCTATTTAAGTCTATGCTTACCCTTGCAATGTCTACAAAGGAGGACCAAAAAGGCACACACTGCTACAAAAACCCACTAATGATCATCAATCTCAGCATTGTTTTGTACGCATCGCCCATTCTGTGGCAAGCACACAATGTCAGACTGGAATGGAAACTCAGTCGACTTTGCATAATGGGGGGGGGGGGCATGGCAAATTTAAGTATGCCACGAATGTCCTGGATTGACTCACATTCTCCCCCCTTTTTTATTATTATTTTGGCCTAACCCCTTGAATTCGACACCTGCTCGTCACGTGTGCACTTTGATTTCATTATCCCCGGACTCAGACTATTGGAATCGGAGCGCGGCGGACGGACTGCACAAAGAGGAGGGGAAGAAAAGAAAGCCACCCGTCTGAAAGTTGGGAGAGATTGATGAGGTGGCATGGGCAGCGGCCATAGCCTCCCGCTGGCCAAGGTCAATGGCTATTAAATTACCAGCGCTCGCGTCTCAAAGGCCTCCTGATAGATGGACGCTAATGCAGATGAAACAAAGCTAACTCTGTGTCAACATGCACAACACAGATCTGTTCAGCTACAGTGAAGTTTATTGAGGAGAATTTCAGCCTTTTGCCACACACAACTAACAACCAAAGCTGGACAAAGATGTCTTAAAATGCCTTTGTGGAAATACCCTGTGCAGAGAGTCATTTTAAATATGCCAAAAGTAAATCAATATGCAGTTTATATTAAGATCACAACACAACATTGCACTGACATTTTATACAATTATGAAACAACAATTACTGCTGCATTGTAACATTTGACCATTTTTATAATCAATGCTGGCATCTTGATTGGTTGCACAAGTGAGTGGAGAACAAAGACAAACTGTACCGATAAGTGCTCAAGTAATTTAAGATCCCATTATAAAATCTTAAAAATAAACAACAACAAAATATGTATGCAAAACTGACTGTTAGGAGATTAGTCTTATTTATTAATTCCATTTGTCTTTCACTAAATTTTCAAATTTATTTCACTTGCATTTTGTAGTCATTTTCATCCATGATTCCTAGTTGCTTTTTCTTTCTTGTCTTTCTTTCCTTGTTCTGTTCTTTCTTTCCTTTTTTTTTTGAGAAGGCTGGACGCTCTTGGTTCAGAAAAGGACCGCGGGCACGTTAAGGGGTAGTCGGCCATGCATATAATCGCTTCCTTACACTCTGTGAGTTTGCTTTGGATCAGGCAAATTACCATCTGAAAATGAGCTGAGAAACACTCTGGGCAAGAGCCCTGTGTCATCAGTGTCAGCTCACTTGCAACATTCCTTACCACTGATATGTACATTGAAACACAAGCACAAACACACACACAAACACGCACAAACACATAGACACACTAACACACACACACACACACACACACACACACACACACACACACACACTTTTACAAGGACACACACACACACTTTTACAAGTGCAAATGCTGGATGTATACGCTTAAACAGGATGTGTTGTAGAAACACACTCTGGAAACTACACAATGCACCAAACAGCATTTTAATTACAAAAATTCGTATTTCCTAAAACCCACATGAGCAAGGCTCTTGTAGTGTACATCGCATGACTAGCACTCCTCTCCCTAAAGCCTGCTGTTCCCTACAGAAGTGAAGAAGAGAGATGACAATATTATTTCTAGTCTTATATTCTGAGACATTTTGTTGCAACCTTATTTTGTGCTTCTCTTTTGCTCAGTGTGACACAAACTGCGACGGACCTCGACAAAGTCTCGCTCGGTGAAGTCCCCCGATAACAGCGGCACCTCAGGCATCCTCAATCCACTTTACACTTCCACAGACTCGCTCTCCTCCGGGGTAGCTTTAAATAATTAGTCACAACACATTTTCAAGAGCTCCCTCGCAACAGTGTGTGTGCTCTTTGGTGTAGCTGAGCTGACTTCCTCCATCTAGCCACGGCACTTTGGGGGGACCGACCGCAGAAGGGCAAAGCTTCAAGAAAAAAAAAGTGAGAGAGAAGCGTTGCTTCAAAACGGCATCATTTGTTTATGGATTTTTCCCCTTCAATGCTATGCAACCAATGAAAACACTGCGGGCAAGCATGTTTTGTGCTTGAAAAAATTTGAGGAAACAAAAAAATGAAATAAATAACCAACAGCTCACATCACTTTGATCTCTAGAAATATGCAACCCCTCTCACACACCTGAACAAAAAGAAACTAAATAAATATATAAATAATAGACTCACAATCTAAAATTAAATCAAAAGGAAAAATAGCATTCTGCAATGTTTAGAATCAAACTGAAACCATGTTGTGATGTTGTCACTTTCATGTTTGCGACGGGCTGCTGTTGATTTGGGCTTTAATGGGAAGCAGGCAGGCTGAGCCGAGCAAGCGGGTTTGGATGGCTTCACTGTACATTGTTTTGGAACAGGGCAATAAAAAAGTACCACCCCTCACCGCTGATCCGAGACGACAGTTAATAAAGGGAGTCCTGGAGCCAATTGATTGGCCACAAGAGGTGACCCGACGTCCATGCCAGAAAAACTCTCTGGTCGATGCACAAGCAAGAGACGCTAAACAGCGCCAGTTTAACGGAAAACGCTGATGGTGTTGCAGAAAATCCTTCCATGTTGAGCACTGCTTGAAAACGAAACGCCTGAAACTGTGCCTATTCAAGATCAGTTCCAGCACAAACAGTGAGAAGAAAAAAAAAAAAAGAGAGAGAGAAATGCTTCGCATGACAAGGGGGTACACAAGTAAACACCAACACTTGCATGTTGAAATGAGCTACCAGAATAATCTGGTGACAAACATATGACAATCAGGCCTGTGACTGCACAAGTGTGTACATGTCAGTGTCAGTGTGTGTGTGTGTGTGTGTTTGTGTGTGTCTGAATGTGTGAGCGAATGATACTCACAGGATATTAAAGCTGTCTATTCTAATCACGTTCTTACACAACTTTGCAGATTTGCCATTAACCACGCTCCCAAACTCTATCAGCTTTCTGGGTCGGATTAAGAGTGAATGCACTGCTTTCTTTAATCAGTGGCTCTGTGATCCCTAGAAGGCAAATTGCTGTCGCTCGGGATAAGAAGGCTGACCTTGTGACATCGGGGAATCGGATGGGGAAGTGGAGCACTTGGCACTTGGGTCGGATGAGGCGGTCCAGGTCTTTAGGCCGGTGGTCTGGAACGGTCTTGAAGAAGGATGATATGGAGGTCAGGAAGGACTCCATGTTGAAGGAGGAGTTGAACAGGATTGTATCTGCAACCAAGCTGAGGAAAAAAAAAAGAAACAATGTGTTACTACATACTGTATTGCAAGACGTGATTTTTCAACATACTGTCTGTATGTTGCATTACTGTATATTGAAAAATTCTTTACATGTTTAGTTGTATGATCAAGGATTAGGATATATTTCCCACCAACAATGAAACATTATCATAATATAGCTATACTGTAAATCACCACTGATGCAGAATAACAGAAGCAATTGTTGTTCTCTTCAAGAAGACATCTAATTTTCTAAGAGCTGCAGTACAGCAGGCATGACTTGTCTCTGGCATCATAAGGGAGATGGGTGAAAGTCATCACAACAAGGCACAAGCAAACTCGACAGAATTTTTCCTACCTGCTGATTCATTTTTGCACGACAATTGGACCATGATTCAGCGATGGCTGACGTGCTGTTTGAACATACATTCATTCATGTAGTATACCACAGCACCAGTTAGCTATCGAACTCATTCAACCAGTAATACAGATTATTTTCTTTTTATTTATCATGACACCCAGCTAAGTAAATTAGTGTGCTATATAATCTGTTTACGTGCTTGATATTTATTTGCTGACTGATACAACATCTGATGGATCGTAATGGACAGCAGCTAGCAAAGAAGCAAAGTGGATATGAATTATTGATATGCTGTCATTTAAGAGTTTGTATTGATCATAACGACTTACAATGACTTACAAATTCGACCACATTGAGTTAAACTATCTCTGACATGTTTCTGTGCAGGTGAGAAGCACCAAGCCAGTCACAAGCTAACTGCATACATTTTTCTATTGTCACATTTTTCAATGGAAGAACACAATAGCCCATATTATCCAACCAGTCTCTTTACCAGCCTCCTCTGTGTGCCTGTCATCTGAGGTGTGCATGAGAACATGTGCGTGTTTCTGCATAGGCTCACTGGCCAATCACAACTGAGTCAGTTACTGTATAGTCTATTAATATTTTAACCTAACAAAACCATTTAATGTACAATAATAATCAATCGGACATATCTATATTTATACATGACTTATATTTTCTCTACAAAAAAGAATAGAGTGAGAAATCTATGCAAATGTAAATGTATTTATTCCAGTGCTCATCCGTTATGTGTACTGTACACTGATACACTGTAACAGGCATTGGCCTCAATACCAGTTAGGTCAAGACTTGCAGAATACACCCAGTGAGTAAGTATTCTTAAGTCGGTGCCAACTAACCACAGACAATCTGTCAGAAAGCCATTCCACAACACACACATAGCACTGTTTAGCGCAGACCGCTGTTTGCGTAGAGCTTAATCATATAGGGATACTCTGATAAGTCTCCTCATCCGTCATCTCACTTTCTGTTTAGTGCGGCACGTCACGCTTGCCTGGATAAGCTATGACTGTGCACATAAAAATGACACCACCTCTAAAACTCTACATCACCAGTAAACTAGTTAGTGGAAAGTAACAGGCATGTAATGACAGACACAGGAGAAGATTGTGCAACTGACCCAGTTGTTACAAGGAAACAGAAGGAAAGGTAGCTAGGAATCTGTATAGGTGTAGCCTAAAGGTTAAACGTTGACCTTTGACTCAGATGGCTTCTCTAGAGGACACTATTTACTGATGAACAGCTATTAGTCAGAACGCGTGGTTTCATTCATCATTTACGAAAATACAGGTGCAAGGCAATAGCTGTCTTTACCATGACAGGACTTGGTTGTAGCCGTACTGAAAGTCTCGTGCTTGGCTCTTCCTCACAGGATAAATAAGCTGGTTCTCGTGAAAGTAGAGCACTTTCCTCAGGCGACCAAGGTCAGGGCGAAGAGCCACCAGCTCGGCTAGGTTGAGGACTGAGCTAGCCAACAGGACCCTGCAGAAAAAAAAAAAAGTTGCTTTGTTCCGTAAGGGCAGAGAAACCATCTTTTTTTTTAAAAAAAGACACCTGATTTTTGATACAGTATGGGCAACAGCAGCATTATCAATGTACAAATTACATGGAAGAGTCATTTCACAAACCAACAAAAGCAGCTCAGTGTAGTGCTGGTATGTTTCACACTGGGACTTTTTGGGAGTTACTGAGTCCTGTTTAGTTCTGCCAGATCGAAATTATATTTTCATCACCGATTAAAGTGCGTAGGATTGTCTGAAAGACTCCCTCCACCTCCCCCTGAGTATGGCTGAGAGTGAGTCCTAGAATGTTAAGCAGACTAGATCAAGTATCCGGCAAAAAGGTAACACTAGCAGCCGCTCTGAGACTCTTTCCCCAAAGACGGTCCATAGCTATTACCAATTTTACCAACACCTGACATCATGTGAAGATGAAAACGATTTCCGTAAGTGATGAGGATGTGATTGCCCATCATTTCATTCTGAAGGATATGACGAGCGATAGATCCCCCTTTGTCCTCAATGAGAACGCGGAGAGAGAGCCAAATGAGGGTCTTTGAAGCTCCGGGTCTCCCTAAATGAACCCCAGCCCCTGTCGACTCCTCTGTCTGTCAGCCGGCCTGCTTATGAACCGGGGTCCCTTTGATGTGGGGAACCCACAGGCCGTCCACGAGACCGTGACACCACTCGCCTCTGCCTGCGAGGATTAGCCCTCCCCATATCCTGTCCTATATCTGGCAGAGGAGGACTGCAGGACCACATACGTAAACCCCACCGACTCGCACCAAACGCAGCTATCTGACTCAAACCAGATGAAGGATCACTATTTTTACCCGTTTTCGCTCCTGCCAAGAATAGTCCGCACAGGACATCCTGTGTAGCTTCTTGGATTAGTCCCCATGGAATACAAGGGCTTATTTAACTTCCCTTTGAGTGGGGCTTTCAAAAGGTTATAGTTTTCCTTATTGGACTTTATCACAGCCATCCTCATCTCAGTAGATGCACCTTAAAACTGGACAAGGCACTTGAGGGAGGAAAATCCCAGGGATTGAGCCAACACCTGTTTACACTGCTGCAGGATAACAGATGTTATCCTCCCAGACATGACACACTAGCCTCCCTGAGTATGATGTTTTTGTGAAGACTGGCGAGAAAATGAAACCAATATTCACCGTCTCATCCCTCTTGATCACTGGTCTAAGACCAACAGGCCTAATACATAGATGCATAGAAGATTTATCTGTTAGAGGCACAGTGGTATCTGATTTTTTTAATGTTTTTCTTTTTAATGGAATATTATACATGTAGTATAGCTCCCCAACAGCAGCAGCAGCATCAGCCCCTGTGTGTCCACCAACCAAATGTCAAACATTATTCATTGTGTGGCCTAATGTAGTCTATTCTCTATTATGACGCTTCAGCTCTTTAGTCCTTCAAGGATGAAATTAGCATAATTTATATTTTATTTGTCTATGCCGCAAAATAGATCTACAAGGTAATAAGTGCAGTAAGTGGCCCTTCAACTAAACCGAGGCAAGCTTTAATGATGGTGTCAACCACACAGCAAAAAATAGCTCATGCAAAAACAAAGCTCATTAGCCTACATGGATCATAAATAATTGATACTTTGATATATGGAAAACACTAACCCTAATGCAGTGGCTTACCAGTAGCTTGTGTACCGAGCCTTCTGTCAGTAAATTTAATAAATTTTATTAAAAAGTCTGGAGCAAGTAATGTCTTATTACCCTTGTATTTCTATGGCCTACTGGCCTGTGCCAAACTGATTCATATGGGTAATGTTGCCAAAAGTTTCAGTGATATAGGCAAAACACATCTCCGAAGGCAA
The DNA here is from genome assembly GCA_030264315.1 of Sardinella tawilis. NCBI lineage: Eukaryota > Metazoa > Chordata > Actinopteri > Clupeiformes > Clupeidae > Sardinella > Sardinella tawilis. The sequence goes on from JASCQY010000071.1 coordinate 5,658,374, forward strand.
AGGGAATTAACCAACTTCTTAAGAAAATGTTATTTTGATTTTGATTTATATTTTTAACCCGGCAAATCCATGATTTAGTTAGCCTTCTACGGTTTGTATCATCAGAAAAAGGAAATACGATCTTCTTCCTCATCATCTCTCTATGACGGTAAATGCAGAAATACATTTCCTCCAACTTCAATCTCCCTTCAAAAGAGGCTTGAGTGTAGTGTGGAAGCTAGCACCAAACTGAAGGAAACAAACAACTAGAAATAACCTCAATGCAGAAGTCAATCAAGTTTTTGTTCAAGCATACACCGATAAACATCACTGAGAAAATGGAGATAAAAAGATGTAGAGAAAGAACTAGCCAGTGCTGCCTGAAGTGTTTGTTGCATTTTGGAAAGTAAACGGCCAAAACTAAATTTCTACAAAACAATGTGAAACAAAGCACCACAATAAATACTCAGCATATCCTGACTGGACAAAAGCTTTCTTGCCTAAATAAAGCCATGTTGTTTTGAATCTTTCTACCTTCTCTCTATATCTAAATAACAAAGCATGCTATAACTGGCTTCCATTGTACAATATGACGTGTCCACATTCGGCAACTACCAGAAATTTCCAGCAAGCTAAAGCTTCCTCCTGCCTCCGAGAGCAGGCATGGAACCTACCCCAGACATATAAGGTTCCAAAAGCAAACTTGTAGACGGAGAAGCTTGTGGGTGGGTGGCCGAGTGTCATTCTTTGCTTAGTCAGGTTTCAAACTTGCTTGCGAAAATCCCATCTAGAAATTAGTGTTTTGAAAAAGAAAGGCTGCTTTTGGCATCGCAATGATGTATTTCTGGTTCCACCATGACAAACCGCGAGGGATGCATGCCATTCCCCTACCATCACAGGTTACTGTCCATGATTGAGCACAAGTGTCATTAGCCGTTTAGCACTGCACTGAACCGACGGTGGGTACAAAGGTACAATGAATAGGCTACATTCAGTTTGCTTTCACTAATATTTGTAGGTCCTTAATCTCAAAAATCCTTTATCACCAACAAACATCAGCAATTTGCATAGGATAAAGAATGACACAGCTGCCTACAGTGTTTTCCCCACCCACTGTGGACATCCCACAATGAAAAAGTCCCCTCTATTCAGCCTGTGAAATTGGAAAGGTCTGTTAGACCACGTCTACAAAATAAAAACAGGATAATTTCAATTTGTCTGTTAACCCCCCAATTTGTCTGTTAACCACTCCCCCCTCCACACACACACACACACACACACACACACACACACACAGACAGACAAACAAACATACACACACACACACACTTTACGGTGTTTCCTATTTTGATAAAACTATCGATACTGTAAAATAAAATCGAAGCCTGGAAATATTTCTCACATCTCTACTGTATGTTCTTAGAACCTTCTTAGAAAAATGTCATGAACTTTCCCTATGAAAACCATATAGAGGGGCTGAGAGCCTAAAAACCTTTGCCAAACTGACTAAGTGGTTGAGATGTCAGCTTTCCCCTATCTAAAGAGCTGATCTAGCAGAGTTTCACTGTCAGACGTGGTTCTATGTACAATTAGAATAGAAAAAACAATTCTAGTTCCTGTGTTAATAAATGTCAGAAGAGAAAAAAAAACATGTTAAGTTGTGTTTGTTCGTGGGACGATCAACAAAGAAAAAAAAAAAAAAAAAACAATGACTCGAGCATTTTTTAAGAGGATTCCCCCACCCTCGGCTGTTTGTTTGACAAAGCCCACAAAATATAGGAAAAAGCCAAAATACTATGCAGGCATGCTATAGCGAGATAACAGTATGATGCTATTTTTACAAAAAGGGAATCCCAAAAATCTTAAGCAGAAACTTTAAATAACCCAAAAACAGTAAAACCAGGGGGTTCCCTCCATACTACAAATCGACCACATAATTCCCAGGAGGACAACCAAAACAGGTTTCTCTAACCTGTAGGAGGGATTTTCGGGAATGTTCTGCATGAAGTAGAGTGCCGAAGTTCTGGCTCGCCAATGCCATTTCTTGGCTGGCAATGTGTAGACCACACATCCCTCAATATTTTTGTGGAGTATATCGATGAGCTGTTTGTGTGAGCCTCCGTAGAAGGCCTCGACCAGTAACACACTCATCGGTGGGGTAGTAGGGAGCCAGGACAGGACAATGATGCAATGGAACACCTGTGACAAAGAATAAAAAAAATAAGACAATAAAAAATTAAAATGGCAAAAATCTTGAAAGAAGCATCTATGATATTTTTGACATTATTTTTTTTTCAAAACCTTTTAGCAAGGCTTGGCAGTCACATATCAACATGTACAACCATTTTGTTAGAGGGAGGTATACTGCTTTTGAAACCCAGCTTTAAAAGAACCTGAGGTGAGGTGAGATCAGTGATGGGGAGTGCTGGACCCCAAAAATAATCAGCAACACTGTCTATTTGTTCGGTAGCCATCTTTGCGGCTAATAATTTGCTGAGTAGCCTATGTGTTTCGGACATATTTAAATTAATTAGAACACTGTAGCCAGTCTGGGAAAAGACTGATGCAGAAGCTATGAAAAGCAAAGGAGTATGATTGAAATGTGAGCCCGAATTCTAAAGATAAAGTGAGTAATCTTCACTTTGCATAATCTTGAATAATCTTAACCTTGCAGACTACTTAGAATTTATGTAGGTTACAATAAAATGGCATTTTGGCGAAAGTGTACCTACACATTCATCGAACTTTGCTTTCAGATTCAAGATTTCAAGTCTCGATGTGGCCAGTGTCAGTTGGCATACTAATGAAACCACATGGCACAAAGGTTCAAAATGACTAAATGTAACAACTTGCACCTTTCCAAAATGACTAAGAAAATTAATTAGACAGAAATAAATGAAATGGGGTCTTAAAGGTTCTTGCCCCGGTGACTTAAGAGAAATAAGAAAGAGAAATCGCTCTTCGGGGATTTTCCACAGCCCTTTGAAAAGCTAGCGAGTGGGCTTGGCCGTAGCATACTGTCATCATACCTTTACCACTAAACAAGCATCTCACACAGGTATGGTGTCAAAACCGTTCAACCTCAAAATGGGGACAGGAAAGTGAGGGGTTAATGTCAACAGGCTCGCCCCCTCACACAGAGCGACAGGGAAACCCCAGTGCCAGAGACGCATTCATACAGCAGCGCCATCGCCATTCTCACTGCGTGCTGACGAGTCATTTCTCAACCACTTTCAAGACATGGTTCTAGGCTAACATTACCACCTCTTCTGGGTTTCAAACAGCCTACAAACTACAACAATCACAGAAGGAGAGGCCTATGAAATTCACAGTCTCATTTGTGACTGATCTCCAGGATGTTGAGGGGCTCTTGAAGCAACCCACTAAATCTGTGAGGTTTAATATGATGGATGCACATGGTTAAACCACAAGGCACTGGTAAACTGTGGCCACAGCCAAACTGTGTGACGTGCAGGCAGATGCTACATTTTGTTGTCGCTCACACACTATATGGTAATCAGCGGACGAACCAGAAGCAAGAAGAGAGCCCTCTACGCACCCAAACACATAAACAACTGACAGCAACTCTTAAGGACAAAAATGTCATACTACAGCTCAACTTAACTGCATACCATGCCAGTCATACAGTACAAATACTTAATATCAGGATGATGGTGAAAAGACCAACTCATCATGACAAACCTCACCAATGACTAATTTCTGCCATGGCCAGCCTGAACAAGCATGCTACAAAAATGACTTTTCTATAGCTCTGAATGCTATATTGTTCACCTATATCACTCACAGACACACACCCACCCACCCACCCAAAATCAGTTTCAAAATGTGTGTCCACAAAACAGAACCGGCTACTGTGGCCAAATCCTGACATAATGGTGCAATTCTTTCGCCCAGTAGGCACAGTGCAGAGAGATCAGATTTTAAGATACAGCTTTAAGATCAGAAAAAAAAGATTCAAATGCATGAAGATGCCCATTGAGGAGTTGCAGAGGGATGTCAGAATGATCGCTCTGCCAATCCTGATGGCAAAACTGTGCACTGAGAGTAAATCTTCCGTGCTGCCCCCAAGGTACAGTACTCACACAGAAGTGGGTAGATAGGTTTATGTTGACCGGCGACAAGCTCCCAGGAACAGGGATCGTCGGAGCGTGCGTGCCACTGCCTGACACCTCCTTTTTACTCCCTCTAGCCATCCATGGATGTGTGTGTGTGTGTGTGTGTGTGTATCATCATCCACAATGGAGTCTGACAGGGGAGGAGAGGGCTAAAAGTGATGTGGTCTTTCTGGAGGGCTAATTCAGCCTGGATGATAGATCAAATTAAAGACTCCCCTAAAGTGGTGCATGGAAAACGGCAGATTGAGGCCGAAGCAGATAACCACACAAGCGAAAGTGAACAAAAATCATTTGCAAGGAGGTAACAAAAAAAAAGAGAAAGATAATTTTGTGCCATCCACCTGTTTCTGCTGGTACTGTAAATACAAAATTGGCTGTCCCGTGTAAACGTCCAATGTCTGTATAACAATACTATGTATTTTATTAGTATAAACCTGGTGGAGAAAAATAGGTCGCCATTAATACTGTATAATGTAGCAAAGAAACAAAAGAAATACCAACATTAATCAGCACTGCACTTTCGTTCACCTAAATACATTTGTGCTTTGGTTTGCACCTGCACTTCATGCATCTTGCGAGGGACAGGATATAGCTCTATTAACAGTGAATAGAGGACATCAGACTTCTGTGGAAAACTCCCCGCTGTAAATGTACCACCACAAACGCCTGTTTCAACCTAAATTACGTAATGAAGTTGAAGGTCCACAACTCCCTCCACACACACACATTGAGATTTCCAATGTTGCTAAGATTCAAAACATGCACAAAATATACACACACACATTTGCATACACACAACGAAACTGAAAAGTTAGTTGTCTGTATTTTTAAATGAATCATTTTCAGAAGCAGCAAATTAATAACGGCATTACATATTTAAACAGTCAAATGTTGCACATTAACGAGTCAATGTTTTGTTTAACAACATAATTTCAATGTCAACAGAAGGAAGCACATTTGGGCACCAAGTTATCATGGGCTGTTCTTTACACTCAACAACACGTCAAGGTAGCCTCTATCTAGTGCTATGCTTTGCTACATTGTTGTACGACCATTTCACACAATATCACCCATAAAATGTTGAGTAATGTCTTTCCAAACCTTTCCATTTAAAGAGTGTGGGTGTAAGGATTTCAAGTCTCTGACAATGCCACTTTCATGGGGTTAGCATATCAGACATGGGGCTTGTAAAGCTATTCATAATTCCTTTGATCTCACATTAAAGAAGGGAGAGGAGGCTAACATTTTCCACGGATTAAGGTTTTCGGCGGAATGACTGAGAAGTGACTTTTTTCCCCGTCTTTTAATTGAAGCTGTCGTGTCCTCATACCCTGGCTTTATGCTAACGCTAATCATTAAAGGATCCACTGAAAGGGACCACAGCTGTAATTACGGGAAAGTGGAAACATGCTAATCTCTCCACGCTTATGGAGGGAGAATGAGCATAGTGGCAGGCTCAGCAGTCTCTCTGACAGAAGTGAAGAGCAGACCAATCTGGCTTTGAGTGCTGGAGCCTCAGCCACGCATGCAGCCTTCAGTTGAATAAAAAAAAAAAAAAGGAAACAGGAACCCTGTTCTCTCAAGGAGGCTTTCTAAATCGTACTTTTCTGGTGTTAAGAAATTGTGTGCCAAGACTTGGTGTCTGACCCTACTTGTATCAAATTCGTTTAAAATGCTAATATGAGGAGGCATGTTTCTGTCTTCACAGAGTACAGTTCATTTAAAGTTTACTGATAATTCCTAATGGTGTCACTTACAACGTAATAATGGTGATTTCAGGACAGTGACACCTTCATAACAGGAAGCTATTAGCCTATCGCACACCATTATGAAAATGTACCTTCAGCCTTACCAATCAAATTATTATGGGACTTTACACTATGCAATTGCATTGACTTTTTTAACATCACCTCAAAACTTTTAATGTACTCACAGTCTGCACATTGAGCATTTCGGCTAATACTCATACTGTAAATGCATGTGTGACATGATTTTGACAGACCAATAAAATAGGCTAGCTGATGTTATTTTTAATGATGTTTTGTTTTTAAAATGAGCAAGGTGGTTGCACATCATTCCATTGCATCAAAGTATATTGATGCCATGTTAATTTAAACGGCTTCGATAAGCTCTGCAGCTAGCTGAGTTCTGTTCTGTTTCATTTTCATTTAGCCTACTGAAGCACAATACCTTGATGGCCTAATTGTAAATAGACTGGGGAATTTAGGCTACATGATGCAAATATTCTTATGGAATTCGCAAAAAAGTGGTCATTGATTGTGTTACAGCAAAATATAAAATTTGTCTCCCTTAGCTTACTGTCCCAGACTGTCCTTCAGTCCAGATACATGTCCAGATTATTTAAAGGAGCCGTATGTAAGAAATACATGTAAATTAATCATAAAATGCCCCTGATATATCACAAGACATTAAGGGATCGTGATCAAATCAAATATATCACCCCCCTCCGCACCTATCTGATTTTGGCAACCTAGCTGGCAAAATCTTGTCTAGGAGGAGGAGGAGAGGATACTATGCTCTGTAGTATTTTGAATGTGATTGCAGTAGCCTACCAGTTTTTGGCCACAAACCTACATACTGCTCCTTTAAGCAGATTTACAGATGCTGGTAGGCCTATTTTTTGTGTTATGTCATAGTTCAATTACCTGTGAAGCCGAAGGCAATTTATTCAAATAAAGATGGCAAAAAGACTACCCTACCTACAGCATGCCCACCACACTATTAGACATGATGAGGTGAGGAGAGCAATTGCATCTCTCTTTTATGCTGTACTCTAGCTGAGTCATCACAAACCACATCAGTAACATTGTCCTCGTTCTCTGCCACCACGCAGTAACATTTTATGCGTGTGACATAAAACTACGTTTTAGTAGTCATGGTTAGCACCATATTATAAGCGAAGATAACCTAGGATTGACATGGTGCATTGCCTTGCATGTGAGTTTGAGGGGGGCAAATCTGTCCGAAGAGAGCGAAAGAAGAGACCGAGACTGATCTGAGCGAGAGTAGAACAGCAACTTTGAAGCAAGTCTAGCTACAAAGTTGCGCTGAACACGTGGTTTCTCAGTGAACTGACATCCAGAACTTTCGAGGTTTCTGTAAGCCAACTTCTCTTCTTTCTGAGACGACTGTTAACGTTAACCCATAGACCCTTTACAGTGACTACAGTAGGCCTAACTAGTTATCTATTCCACAGTAACCTGCTTAAACATAGACTGATATGCATTTGACCCAACACCGCTTTCTGTCGCATTTTCCAGATTTCCCAGGCTACGTTGTGTTAACGTTAGTTATGTTCACGTAGGCTACACTCAGCATGCTTCCCTCAATGCATCCGTCTACTTTTCCTAAGCTAGACTACTAGGCTACCTTGGCTAACTATGAAACACTTTTAAATTTAAGTAGCCAGGATGAAGCAGATCTCTTAACTGTTTGTTAGTTTCTCTAAATAGCAAAGTCCATAATTCGCATATTTCAAACACGAACCACACAGTCGCACTGTTTCTTTGGATTGCCATGCATCACTCACCTCCTTCTTCCTGAAACGTCCTATCCTTGCATCATACGCCGGAGTACGTCACGTGCGTGATGGCGTCACAAGAAAACCATCTTCGGTCGTGAGACTGAAGTGTTTTTAGACGTCAAGTTTAGCCTACTCATGCAACTGTATTTTCATATGCAGAAACCACCGTTCTACCTTTTTAAAAGCAGACACAAGTCCCTAGAATTCCAGCATTATAGAGACAAGACTGTGATGATGTAGCTGTGAAATTAGTGGTTAGGGTTTTACTTCATCTGAAACCTTCAGTGTTCTGTTTGTTTTTAGAAAGGTGCAACAAAATTACATTTATATCTTTTATATTATATCTATAAATCTAATTATGTTGGAATGGGTTGCATGTCCAGGCATCAGGCATAATGTACAGTATGTGTGTGTGTGTGTGTGTGTGTGTTTGTGTGTGTGTGTGTGTGTGTGTGTGTGTTAGGGTGTGTGTGTGTGTGTGTTAGGGTGTGTGTGTGTGTGTGTGTGTGTGTGTGTCCTACACTACAGGTGATCATCCTGGACCCCACTCATGAGACTGCTGTGGAGCTGCTAAGTGTGGCAGAGATGTTCTACAG
>JASCQY010000071.1:5666825-5674325 GCA_030264315.1 Sardinella tawilis
TGTGTGTGTGTGTGTGTGTTGGGGGGGGGGGGGGTGAGAATGTTGAAGATGTTCTGTAAGTCTTTCCTCCTTTAGCCTCCTCTTTCTTACCTTCTTCCTCACTCAGTCTTCAGCTAGTGCTTTATTGGCCTAACATACCTTTATGCCTGTGATATCATGTCCCATTAAAGATATCATCCACACACTGACCTGTCTATAAAATAACACTTGTAATCAAAATTAAATGTAGGGAAGGCTATTTTGTTACAATGGGCATATTAACCTGAACAATCTGCATCAGAATATTCTCAACTAGGCCTATTTCTTTAGCAAAGTCACCAACAACAATTCCTTTGTACTGTATATGTGGCCCCTTTGGTTCACTCACTGTTTCTTCTATTAAGAGTTAAATTAGCAAGGTCATGGTTGATGCAATTCCTCAGATCGAACTTCCGCAGTTCAAGGCCATGTTGGCAGCCAGCAGCTGATGGCAATTTAACTCCAGCCAACATCATTCAACATCAAAGCAGCTAATGTAATTTTAGCCTCTCTGAAACACTCTGATAAAGTTGCCACTCAAAATTAAACCCACATCAGAAGGTAAAAGTTCAAATTATTGAACTGAGTGAATAACCATTTAAATGATGAATGGGGCAGAGCCTAATATTATGATTAGTGTGTGTGTGTGTGTGTGTGTGTGTGTGTGTGTGTGTGTGTGTGTGTGTATGTAAGTGCCCGTGTGTGTGTGTGTGTGTGTGTGTGTGTGTACAATGGGAATATTCTGGGCCTGAGTGTGTGGGCATTTGCGACAGTATGGGACTGCAAGATTGAGACATAGCCTAAATTTAACTCCGTGTCACAAAGCTCGACATGAAACTAATCTCTCATGCTCTGCTAATCATCCCCATCTTCTTTTTGGCACATTAAAATGTATCTTTCAGTGAGCCTGAGTCATTCACATTCTTCATGCAAGGTACTTTTTATGCACATCAGTAATATTGTTTTATTCTCTGTGCTATGAAATGGTCGAACTACAGAAGTGAGAATATTAATAAGGAAACTTGCTTGTGTAGATGTTCTGTGGTATTGTTTTGTGTCTTCAAATGTGTGCAGTAATTTAGGTCTTTCAAAAATTAAATTTGGCTACATTTATTCGAGCAAGGTCATTTCCAAGAGAAATTACAAATTAAAAATTCAATTACACTTCAACAGACATTTCAAGAATCCCATTAACAACAGTCCCTCTTCATCTCTTTAGCTAAAAAAAAGAATAAAGTGGAATTTTTCTTCTTTCAGTCAAAAATACAGTGTTTTCACAATATTGTATCAAAAGTTCCCAAATTTTTGAGTTTCCAGTATCTGGAAAGTGAAGGAAATAGAACAATTAAAAGAAATTTTAAACATTGCATTGTACAATGAATGGTTCCTGATACAATAAATGCTCTTTTTATGTAAAATTTGCTCCATTAATCAATGACAGGATCCTTTTTACTAAAATATATCTATATATTGAGGAACTATAATACTGTACACTACAGTATGAAATAAATAAAATTAGGAAATATAAAATGAGTCACATAAATAAAATGGTATTTTAAATTTAAAACAAATGAAATTTGAACTTGGAAAAAAATAATCAAAAAACAAAAAAGTAATACTGACAAAAAAGGAACATGAAAAATACTGAAAATTGCACAGACATGTAAACTAAAGAACTGTAGCCTAGCTATACTAATACTGACATAGGTACTTCAAAGAACAGGATGAATAGTTTATTTAATACTGAAGCCGGCGCAAAGAGAACACACGTAAACTTTGCATTATGCTGTACAAGGATGGCACTTTGAGATACACACAGGTGAGAGGGTTTGCATATAAGGCTTTTCTTTAAAGAAACACAAAAGTGAGGCTCGCAACAACACACCAGACAATGAGCCATACACATCATAGCTTCAAACTCCCTTCCCTGTATTCCCCTGTCCGTTTAAGACTTCAGACATTTTGAAAACAGGTACAGGTATTTTGTTTAAATAGCATTGTTTCACATAAGAGTCAGAGAGAGGCCCAAGATGTGTGGTTGGTCTGGCAACAGGAGGGCAAAACCAAGGACATCACAATAAGTGGTAGACATAATATAACACTAGCACACTGCTACCGTGCCTTTAGACACGTTATAGACGTGTACACATAGGCAACACATTTTTTTTTATATGCTTTTTTTGTAGTGATTTAACAGACAGAGTGCAATTTCCTGGCTTGTGCTATACACACAATGAAACACAGGGGTTAGGACATCAGCACCACACAACTTTCAGGCGCTCATACTGTACATAGAAAAGAACTTCATTTTATTAATTCATAATGATGAACATTATTACTTATACTTTGCATAATACGGATTCTTCAACAATCCCACCCAGCCTGACAATTCAAATTTTGTCTATCTCAGATGCACAACTTGGTTGCATCGTTTCAAGCCTCAGGCACACACTTGAACAACTCAGCCACAGCAGTGTGTTTTTGTTTGTTTTGTTCTGTTCTGTTCTGTTTTTTTTTTTGTGTGTTAAAAAAAAACAAAAACAAAGCTGGCTTCAAGTCCGCCGCTGGAGTCGAAGAAGGAAACCAAGCACATGAGCACGTGAGTGACAAAAAAAAAGAGAAACAGAAAAGAATGCTGGAAGCTTTTTATCCAAAATGCAGTAGTTAATCAGCTTCCTCGTCCTTCTCCTCCTCCGGGTCTGACTTGCTCTCTGTTTTCCCTCCAGGCGAGTCCTTGTCTTCCGGACCTGTCATCTCTCCCATCTCTCCGCCCTCGTCTTTCGTCGGGCTCTTCCTCTCAAACCCTTCCCTTTCCTCCTCTTCCTCGGGCTCCATTGGCTCCTCGGTAAAGCCCTCCCCCCGCCTGTCCATCACTTCCCTGTAGGCCCCGGACTCCACCTCCCTGGTGTGCCCGCCTCCCTCCGATCCGTCCCTCAGAATGGTGCCGCCCCCACGGCCCGCTGCCGCGTCCTCTGCCTGGTCCTCTGGGTCGGAGTAGCCCAGGGGCCCCAGGCCCTGCAGGTAAGCCCTGCGCATCAGCAGTTCGGTGGGCTCCAGAGGAGCGCTCTTGTCGCGCACCTCCCTCTCGGCGGCCTCGCGCTCCTCGGCCTCCCGCTTGCAGTAGGAGTAGCGGTGGTTCATGTGCTGCGAGTAGGAGCCCGAGTGGGAGAAGCGCTTGCCGCACTTGTCGCACTGGTAGGGCTTCTCCCCGGAGTGCAGGCGCGAGTGCTCGATCAGATGGTGCTTGTGTTTGAATGCCTTCTTGCAGATCTGGCACTGGTGGGGTCGCTTTCCTGCAGACACACAAAACACACAGGAGCCCCACGGTTAATGCTAGGCTTCCTTCTTCAGCACCCCCCTGCCCCCAATTAATGGTCAAATGCAGCTCGGTTTTATCAGTATTAATGGTAGCCTAGTAGTACTATGCACACACATTTTAACATAACCAGAATATCAACTGACTATATACAAAAATAAACTTTTAGTCTGATATAAAACAAGAATATAAATATACATGAACTAGTTTTTCATAAGTCCTTGTGGTAGAAAACTGCATAATAACACCATAAACGGCAAAACACTACTGTAGGTATACAATTATAAGTAAGTATACCACAGTATCATAAGTATACTTATGAAGGCATTTGACATGAGTCAGCATTGGTCTAACATTGTTATTCTTTCATTAACAGCCACCATCCTAAATTTCAGGCCTTATTTAGATTGGCCAGAGCAAGCCCTAATAGGAGGCTAGGCTAAGTGACAATCCCAGCCTTCTATTCTGAGGTCGTCTGTGACTGTGTTGAATGCAGCCAGTGAGATCAGGTGATTAGCACACCGTGCGGCACAAGGTGAAACCGAGGCGGGCTTCGTCGTACACGGCGTGCATGCTTAATGACATCATGTCTCCAGATTAAAAATGCTTGGTTAAGTCAGTCTCCTTGTGACAGTGTGACGTGTAAAAGGATCTGATCTCTCTCTACCCATCACACACACACACACACACACAAACACACACACACACACACACTCATACACACACATGTACACAAACTATAAATACACAGTGTACATTTTCACACACTGCTTTCTCTGCTTCCCTGTCCTCTCAACCCGTATGAGATTCATTGTATGTCTTGGTGGCTGTAGACATATGGTTCAATCCAAGGAAATAGTGTAGTAAGGATGTTTTTTTTGTCATCTGTCTTGTCCTTATCTAAATATATTAACCCCCTGTAGACACGCACACAGGCACACAAGCTCGAGCTCAGATGCGTAGAGAGATGAATGTGTGTACTGTATTCTTGGACCACAGATAGCTGAGGAATGCTTGCGACGCCTTCCATAGCTGCCATACTCGAGATGACCACCCCACCAATCCCCCTAACCCTCCACCCCCTCCCCACTCCACCTCCCCGACCCAACGACCACCGCCGCCTACCTCCCCCCACCCTCCCCCCAAGCCTCCCCCCATCAAGTTCAAAAATAGACTAGACAGCGGATTCCTCGCCATGCATTCCTGTACCGAGGAATGTGGCCCAGGGATGATGCAAGCCAGTGAAAGAGAGGAGTCCCCAGCAAGTGAGGTAGTGGGGTGCATGAGGGGGGTGGGGTGGGCAAAGCAGGGAGATGCAGGGAGCGGGGGTGGTCACGTCGTCGCAGAGAGAAATGCCACACACAGACACACACATTAGTCTCTCATGCACCTGGCTCTTTGTGGTATGTTGCTGGCTGTGCTGACTGATAACCTTTTTTAATGCTGTTGTATGGATTGGAGGATTTTGTTGTGGTTAAGAGGCATGTGGTTCAAACCTGAACCACATCAGAACTACTAGTCCAATATGTGATATACCGCACAGATTTACATGTAAGGGGTATATTATTAAGTTATTACATTTGTATTTTTTTTGGTCTTAGGATTGTGCTGTAGGCACTAATATACAGTAAAACAATGTTGTGTACATAAATTTGACTGTATTCATAGTCTAGGCTCTTTAATTTAATTAATTATTACACATCAGGAGGCATAATTACGCTAAGGCCTGTCAAAAGGAAAGAAACATGTTAAAAGGTTATACAACTTAAAAGTGCATGGATGGGGTATAGGGACAGATAAGGATATGGGAAAGCAACAAAAACAAAAGGGCAAAAAAAGATGGATAAACCAACAAAACCAATGTGGGTTGGGAAGGGAGTCACAAGTGGGTAATGAAGGGGGGGGGGGGTAAAAAAAGAAGTGTCTGAACTTTATATACCTGTGTGCTCATATTTGTGTCTTAGGAGGGAACTGGTCTTCTGGAATGTTTTGTCGCACAAGTCACACGCGTACATACCACTTTCTGTCTTCTTAATCTTCTTCCTTGAGAGCAGTGACTCGCTGTCTGTCAGGTCTTCCAGGCCTGACAGATAGTCCGCTGTGCCGTCCAGGAGCTCCCCCTGTTTGCAGAGAAAAGCAGATTTTTTTTTTTTGCTGTTCAATACTTTTGGTAAGCCACACCTGCCACCTAGGCGGAGACACCTTCTGCTCCCCATGTTTGATCCCAAGTCTGGACAGGGCTTATCTCCGCAAACCTGTGTAAGACCCTTATCGCCAGGAGACGTCTAAAAGGGGCAGCATATGGGCTTTTTGCAGGAGAGCAGTGGCTTTTGAAGAAAAAAGCAAGGAGGACACCTCTTTAGGTAAATTGGTTTGTTAATCTCATCACTTTGGTCTAATTGTGCCCATTTAGGTTACATTAAGGAAAAATCCCAAATTCATTCCACTATATTTTTTTAATATAAAATCAAAACCATTTGCCATTTGTTTTACTTGCTATAGAGTAAGTATCATTGACCATCACAGATAAAATAGATATATTTACAAAAATAAAAGCTTGTCACTGGCATATAAAATGGCATGCTAGTCCCCATGTAAACCCCCATTCAACAACGATTGCATCAAACACAATCACATTTACAATCACAGACCACTTAGTGAAAATAGATATTTGTTTGGAAATAGATTTGTCTTTTTTTTGTTTTTTTTTTACCTGGAAGCCAGGCTTCCGTTGGTACTTCCTCCGTTGCTGCATTTCTGCGAATGTGGCCGCCCCGGCAGCATACGTGTAAGCCATGTGTGGTAGGAAGCTCATGGGGTCCAGCCCAGGGTAAGGCCTCAGCCCTGGGATGCTGGCCTGGGCCGGAGGCATGAAGGTTGGTGGTGGAAACGCCCCATGTGGCGGGAGCGACGTGTACATGTGCCCCCCACCGAAGGGGTTGATTCCGAAAATGGGGCTGGAGCTCTTGTCCTGCTGGCTCTCGTTGTTACCCATGGTGTTGGGGTTGGACCCACCGAACTCCTTCTTGATATGGGCCAAGTCCAGAGGCTCTGTGCCCTGTTCGCGTTTTAGGGGTTCGCTGTTGCGCTCGATGCTGAAACCATTCAGCTTGGGTTTGCGTTCTGTCTTGAGGTCCCTTATGTGTTTTGGCAAAGACAAATCCAGTGGTTCTCCGTGGGCGTCTTCGGAGGCAAGACTGTTTGGAGTGTAAGAGCTACTGTGTGAGTTTTTTGAGGATGTTGACGAGAGGTTCAGAGGGGAGGATGTGTCACTTCTCAAGTGGTCCATGGAGTCGAGTGGTTTCTCTCCCAATGGCCTCATGCCTGTAAACTGGTGGGGTTTGCTTAGTCTATGTCCAGAGTCCCCGTTCCTCTGGAGCTCAGCGACGGACTCCCCGTACTGGGCTAGAGAAATGGGGGATCGGGCAAGTGCTGACTCCCTGGCCAAACCGTGGTTGCTATCAACACTGCTTCGCTCTGGAGGGGGCGACCTCTTTCTGGATGCCGTTTGGTGCGCCTGAGCCTTCCACTGCGCAAACCATTCTTTGACAAACTCTTGAGGGAGGCCAACGGCAATGGAGATCTTGAGCAGCTCCTCAGAGTTCGGCTCCGTGTTCATGGCGAAGTAAGCCTTCAGCACGGACACGTGGTCCTTGAAGAGGTTGATGGGGCTTGTTGCTCCCCGCTCGGAGAGGGCTGATGACATCATCATGGCCTGCTGCTCTGAGCTGAATAGCCCCCGGTGGCTCGGAGTAAGACTATCGTTTGGCTTGAGGGCGGCCTTGATCTCCTCGTTCATCTTGCACAGGTACCGCTCGTGTTGGTGCAGGGGAATGGGCCCGGGAAAGGTCTCCTTGCAGTACTGGCAGGAGAAGGGCGCGTATTGTCCATCCCTCTCCTGGGCCTTGTCCTCAGTGCCATGGTTGGGTTTCTCTTTCTTGATGTCCACCACCCGCCTCTTGGAGTCATCTGTCAGACTCTGGAGGCAGGCCTTGGCTTCGTTGACCTTTTCCAAAGTGTAGTCGATAATGCTTTTGGTGGGGCTGTTGTGGCCTACGCTGGGGAAACCCGCTCGGGGCGAGGCCAGTGCCAGCTTCTGTTCCTCCATCTGAGCTCCCATCTCCTTCATGTAAGCCCTCAGCTTGGAGATGTCCTCAGGGTTGCCG
>JASCQY010000071.1:5729548-5740345 GCA_030264315.1 Sardinella tawilis
CTATCTATCTATCTATCTATCTATCTATCTATCTATCTATCTATCTATCTATCTATCTATCTATCTATCTATCTTTACATTCAGTAACACAGTACTGCAAATATACTGTATACACATTTTTCCTCCATATTGCATAGACATCATTTATATCTGATTTGAATACAACTCACTTTTGTTTTTAATTGATCCTGTGGTCCCATTTAATCACTCAATCCCATAATATTATCTCTTCAACATAATCAATGTTAGCACACATGCAGTATGAAATAGGTGGACTTAGACACCGTTTTAAAAAGAGATGAATGGCTGTGAAAGTCCACCCTTAAAACCACTTAATCTGGTGTTGTCACTTTTCATTACCAAGGGCTGAAGGAGTCACTGAAGTGGGGTCTAATTGTCATTAGTGAATCATGGCCTATGCAGGGTTCAAGGACTGGAAGGAGAGGAGGAGGAGGAGGAGGTAGCTTTGAGCACTTGTGCACCCCCCCCCCCCTCCATGCACACACACGCACACACACACACACACACACAGACACACACACATACACTTAGTAAAGACCCTGAATGCAAACAAAAGGTGAGAGCTCTACAGACGTGCTTCACTGGAGTGCTGTGACCTGTCGTGTCCCACTGGCATACTCTGGGAGGTGATGATATGATGTCTTGCAACATCCTGCTCAGAATCAATGCAAGATGTGCCCAAATATCTGGCCTGTTAATCCCAACCATTATGCTATTGTCCTCCCCCCCCCCATCTTTTCTCTACCTAAAGCCCAACTTACTGTAATGCCACTCGTTTCTGCTCTCCCTCTCTCACTTAAAAAAAGAAAAAAAGTCGACCCCACCGCCAGCGTCGCCGATCAGGGGCCATACGAGGCCAGATGTGAGACCCCCCAGGCAGCGAGAGGGCTTGCTATGCCTTGCTAAGCCTAATGGGCAGTTTTATACAGCAGGGGCTGACTCTGATTAGTGTAATTCCTCCCCTGCCTGATCGGCCCCTCCACTACTCCCGGCTTCCCTCCCTTCACACACACACACACACACACACACACACACACACACACACACACACACCACATGTAGACGCACACACAGACACACAACACACACACACACAAACACTACTCCCCCCTACTCTCCTCTTACCACTCCTCCTCCTCCTCCTCCTCCTCCTCCCAGCCCTGCCTCTAATACAGCTGCAGATTAAGGTGGACCAAATGTTGCCATCAGAGATTATTGTACCTAGCCGGCTGTTCTGCTCCAGCGCACTGAGGCAGAGGAGGGATTAGTGTACCTAGCCAGCTATTAACATCTGTGGGTTAGCAATCAGGTCGATGGCTAATACCAATGTCACGAGATCATGCGCTAAAGGGGCAGGGAGCTGAAACTCAAACTTGGACACCTGTCAGGTCAAAACAGGGAGGGGGCCGGGCCGGACGACAGGGCAGGGGAGAGGTGGGGGTCGGGGGGCTCCGGGGGATGGTTCTCGTGCCACCGTGCACCTGTTACAGTTTTATCACACGGGCCCAGCTCCTGTGATTTGCACCAGGTGGTGTAATGCACACTCCACTGGAGCCCCATGCCGGTACACACTCACACACACACACACACACACACACACACACACACACACATTCCAGTGCTTACACACTTACCAGCTTAAACACCCCTTTAAAACTGTAATCCTGATAAAAATACCTTACAAACGTCTGCCTATCTTTGGAGCTGTTTCGGGTTTGGAATACCCACACAGGCCAACAGGTGACTTACCCTGCAGACCCTCCCGCCCCTTAATGCCATACCAAAACCCAACGCCGATGTCATCGTTAAAACACATAATGCGTCAAAGCAGCGTCATTGACGTACGAAGCCTGAAACTGAGAGCAATGAGCGGGCCAGAGGGGCAGATACCTCTTTCAGCTGCAGAGGAAAAAACACACACAGCTGGAATTGGTTTAGAGGGAGAATCCGCTTGTTTCCATCCAGCTAGGCTAATATACAGTGACATTACATAGGCTACCGTCTTTGCAGGTGAACTGAACTTTGCTTTCACACACACGCACACACACACACACACACACACACACACACGTACACACACACAAAAGGTCAGAGAGACCCGCGGATAGAGATCAAAGACCTGCACTGTAACTGTAAGGCTCATATACTCATGAAACTAATAGCTTGTGCCTTTTGTCACATTTCATTCCTTTGATACACGCTGTTAGCATTTATCAGATGGGGGCTGCATCATATCAGACAAGAGCTTAACACCAAAGGACTGAAACTCTTTCAGTTCTGTGGTCTGACACCAAATTTTCATGAAAGGCCTCGACAACAAGGAAATAAACAACCACATATGAAGATAGCTGCATGATGACAGAATGACGAAGGCTGGGTGGGGGCGTTGTCGGGGGTGACATTAAAGAACACAAACTAATAATAATTAAAAAAAAGAAACGGCTAATTGTGAGCCTCATCTTTACTTAGTCATTCAGAACCGTTTACTTCACCTGAAATGCACAGCAGGATTTCCGAAAGTTATTGTGACGCTTGACTCAGAGCTCTCCTGCTCCTCTGAATGGCATCACCTTCCCGAGGGGGGAAAATTCCGATGCAGTGTCACCGCTTTGAGTAGAAAAACAAAAAAGCCCCCCCCCCAACCCTCACTCAGTCTAAAAATAGAAAAAAAAATAATGCACTGCTGATGAAAAGCAATCGAAACATGAGAAGACTTCATTCTCAAGCATTTCCTGACTTCCTTGAGTGTTGCCACAGTCACACCAAGTCAACAGGGTTAATGTCACAAAGTCAACAGGGTTAATATCACTCCTCTTGGGTATATTTGAAGACACATTCTCACCGAGAATAAAAGTCACTAACTGCCTCACAGAAAGTCATTAAGAGATCCCCGAGCCGTAATGGTGATACATGGACGTAAACTTGAAGGGAGATAAATGACTGGTTTCCTCATGCAGTTGAGGGAGAGCAAAGGCTCTCGCGGTGCAGAAGCCCTGCATCTTAATCAAGGCTTGTGCAGCCAACTCCTGTCAGACATGCAGATAGACAGGCTGTCAGGGCCGGGGCTAAATTTACTCCCGAGGCGGTTGCTGGCACTTCTTCACGGCTGTCAAACTGCCCTCATGTTTGCTGATAAAGAAGGCCGGATGCTCAAGAGTCCTGAAAAGCCTGACAAAGGAGAGGAATTGTGAAAGACAGAAAGAGAGAGAGAGAAGGGGAGAGAAGAGAAGAGAGGGAAGAGTAGAAAAATGGCCTGTAAAAAAAAAAAAAGTCATCCAAGAAGATGTAAACACAAAACCATAGTTTCTGGTGATCACGCATGATGGGGAATGGATTGGGCGGAAAAAAGACACGGATGAACGCGCACAAGCGTCATCACAAGCATGTCAACACATTTCTCAGGGATGACAGAGGGACAGAGAAGGGGGAAGCACTTGACATGGAACATCCCTCTGTGCGGCAGGACACCGCGTGACAGGAGCATCCAGCTCTTCTGAGCCGAGGTCCTGACACCCTCTCCGCCGTCGAGGGCAAGGTGAACTGACGGCAGAGGCGGACTGGAAGTCCGAGCCAGGGAGCGCTGACCGCAGGTCACGGCGATAATGCCGACTTCGGCACAACTGTCAGGGAGACGCGGCCATTGCTGTTCCCCTCAGGAGCGTGGGAGGCTTAACAAAAAAACAGAAGAGGCCCATCCTGAAACATGAGGTTTCCTTCCTCATTGCTTTTAAGTGCATGGCTTTGACTGGGCGTGTTGGGCATGTTGTGTTTGAAAATGTCACTGGAATCCTGAGTCATACCCATCCAGCAATCCCAAAGTAGAAAAAAAAATGTTAGTCTAAACATGTGCCAGACTTAAATTGCTTATTGCCTATGTTTTATTATATTTTATGTAAATATGTTTTTTTTTTGCTATGTCGATCTGTCTGTGTGTGTATATGTGTGTGTGGTGAGAGAGAAAGAGTAAGAGAGAGAGAGAAATAGAAACAAAGAAAGAGAGAGAGAGAGAGAGAGATAAAGGCAGTAAATATGGTCACGTATGCCTCACAGTGTGCATATCCGACTAGAGTAGGTATCACCCCCCGACAGAGGATCCTGTCACGCCTTCTGGGCTTGATAACGTAACTGTGCATGAGTCCGACATGCATGCATGTGTGCCGCGAGCGGGTTACGGCGCGTCCCTCCGGAGCCATCCTCAGGAAGCAGGGGAGTCTATCTCGGGGAGGAAGTGGTGAGGTGAGCTCCGACGGACAGGAGAGGGAAGCCTGTCGGATGTGAGAGGCCACTGATTAGCGCCCGCCATGGTGAGCATGTGGGCAGGGGCTGTGTTCATGCATCTGCCTCTGTGTGTGTGTGTGTGTGTGTGTGTGTGTGTGTGTGTGCTTGTGTGTGCGAGTGAGATTGTATCTATTGGTGTGTTATGGGGGTGTAAATGTGTGTGTAGTTGTGTGTGTGTGTGTGTGTGTGTGTGTGTGTGCGTGCGTGCATACATATGTGAGAGAGGGCAACAGAGAAAGAAAGAAAGAAAGAAAGAAAGAAAGAAAGAAAGAAAGAAAGAAAGAAAAAAGAGATCGAGAGAGAGAGAGAGAGAGAGAGAGAGAGAGAGAAAGAGAGGTGCACTGTCATTATCAGCCTGACTTGCTCAAAAGGGAAGTGCATGCAAGGCATGATAGTCAGACAAAGTGGGCGATATCAGTGGGCCAAGAGGGCCCAGGAATGCAGGAGGGGGACTTGTCAGGCAGGCCTCCAGGAACACAGCATAGCGCAACCCAACACAACAGAGCCCAACACAACAGAGCACAGCTCCTCTGCTAGGTGCCACTAGGCTGTGGAATGCCAACAGAAAGGCAGCAGCCAAAGCCTGTGTTAGCCTTCAGCAAAGTAGCAATTCTGTACACAAGTAAAAATCTATTCACATGATGTTGATAGGGATGGAACTGGAAGAAAATGTTTGTAGAATATTTATTGTGAGATATATATATATATTTTATTGTTGTGTGTTGTAGATTCCACCATGGGCCACAGAATGAGGTAGACTCACAAGCACCACACAACACAGCCTGGGGTGTCCCAGCATTCATGTCAGGCCTTTCCGGACTTTGTTGTTGTTGTTGTTGTGTGGGTAATCCGGATGAGCCCAGGTTCAATTCACTCCTCTGTAAACAAGACGGTGAGCGGCAGGGATGTAGGCCAGTTGTGCCGACTCGACAGCCACAGCAACCTCCTCACTGACAAACAAACACGAGGGATACGGGTTTGATCTGTTCGCTCTGCCAGCTCTGGCGAAGACAACAAAACGCCGGTTAGGGATTAGCCACTACCTGTGCGGTAGCTGTCAGGTAGATTTAGCCGGGGACATGTGAAGCTTTAAGAAGCGAGTGGGAGGAGAGAGAGGAGGAGAGAGCAAAATGGATTTTTTTTCCCTTCCATCTCTCTTTTTTTTCTTTTCTTTCTTTCTTTCTCTCCCAGTTCATCCAAGAGGATCACCGCCTAGGTATTGTCCATGTATTTTTTTTTTCTGTGATATCATAGCAAAACCCTTCTTGTTGATGTGTGTATGTGTGTGTGTATTTGTTTGGTTGTGTGTGTGTGTGTGTTTGAAGAGACAATCTATTTGAAAGAGTTTCAAAGAAAGAAGAGCAAAGAACAAAACAGCCCCCCCCCCCCTTCCACTGATGAGCGTGATGAAAAATTCATTAAACATACAGCAGAGAGAGAGAGAGAGAGAGAGAGAGAGAGAGAGACAGAGAGAGATAGGTAAGTCCAGGTTCACACACACACACACATTGGCTGCTCATACTGCCTGCGATGTAGAAATTATGTCATTTCCACTGGACACACAATCTTGGCACACACTTCCTGGGCATCGGAAAAATTTTGGCTCGTAATTCAAAATCAAAAAGCCCTCTAATATTTCAAATCCAATAATTCAACAAATTTTCCACAGGGAGGTTTGCTAGCAGAACCACAGGTATGCACCGACTCTCACCAACCCTCTAGAAGAAGGCCTCAGCTTGGGCCCTCTCTGAGAAGAGCAGCAAACACACAAATAGGTAAACACATAAACAATCAACTAAATAGGTAAATAAGTAATATAAATAAATAGTCTTGTTGGCAGCAGGTGCCTGTCATGTGTTCTAATATTTGCCAACACTCACTGGTTTTCATCTGAAATCTCCAAACTGGAAATGTATTTTGGAAATGTTGTTTGTATTAGTCAACTTAACTACCATCCATAAGTACCATAGGAGTTCCATTCTGCTGGCCTAAAGACAGTATATAGTTATTTGCGGCATCATCATTATGTACATTCACATCTGCCATAATTAATTTCAGTGGACCTTGACAACCCGTGGACCTGGCCAATTCACGGTCTCTTACAGGCCTCCTTAACATGAAAACGTTCTCTTACCACACTCATGTGTGTAGGCATCCATCTCTATGTGTATGTGTGTGTGTGCCTGTGTGTGTGTCTGCACGTGTCTGCCATGCACTGACTTTATCCGAGAGTGAGCTTTAAGATTGGGAGGATCTGGCAGGTCATGTTAATGTCATCTGTGCTGTCACCATGCCCAGTCTTTATGGCCGTCTTCCTGGAAGAGTCCGCCTCTCTCCATCAGCATTAAAGTTAGCCCTTCAAAAGTCTCCCACCTCAGTGCTCGACCGCCGACCGACTCGCCATTCTCCTCTCCCTGTGATTTACTCCTCCAGCACCTCAGTTCTTCAGAGCACCAAATACCTGTGTACAGTATTTATGTACTTCTCTTTAAGTCAAGACACTCACTGAATGTGTTGACTGAATGTAATAACTGTCTTCCTGACATTAAAGTCTTGCAGAAAATCACTGATCCATGGTGAATTGGCAGAATATATAGTATTTTCAATCATATCAATCTTTTACTGTAAATGATGCTTGACAGGTGGCATCTTCCCCAGACCAAGGTAAATAAGAAGTTCATCAACATTGTTCTCTATGAAATGAAAATGCCAATCCATCATCTAATCAAAACATTCTCTTTTGCCATAATTGTAAAAATATCACTGACAAAGTTATTACCGTCTTGTTGGAGCATATTAAGCGTGCATCTGAATCCTGTAAGTATGTTTTTTCCACAATGTATTGCTTCAGTGCTTGTGGGCTATCTTTCTCATGCAGTAACCTATACAACTTCAAACAGAAGTTTAAAGTATACTTCACTTCATTATGTTGTCATTGGGGAATAACTATAGTCAATTCCCTAATGTTGTTTTCATTCAACAGGCGTGGGCAGATCACAGTTGAAGAGTCCCAAACTTCAAAAAAGCTGAGTCTTGAGCAACTATCCTCTTTCAAGCTTGAAAAAAAAGCACCCTCCCTGTTGCATTATTGCATGTTAGAGTGCTTGTGATATCACTGCTCCCTAGCTGTAGGTGGGGGCAGATCGGTGGGAGTGATCCCAGGTCAGGTGTTTGGCGGTCGCACCAAAATTAAGGGAGGAGAAAGCCAAAGTCAACTGAAGCCGAAAGAGGCGATAGCCAAGACGGCTTCGGTGGGAGGGAATGGCAGCCAAGGGACCCGTTTAATGTCTGTTTTTCTTGATGCATATTACCCTACCTTTAAAGGGCCATTGCTCGCCTCCAGAGGCCCATGCAGAATCCAAGTGAACAGGGCCAGAGCGTTGGTGTTAGCACACAGCTGGAGTCCACGCTAGCGCTTGTCAGCTGGAGGGTGACCAAAGCGTAGCCTATTTGTCTGAGGCTAAGCTGTGTTTATAGGTAGATCCGTTGCCCAATTTTTAAAAGCAAAACATTATTCATTTCATTTTACTCTGGCCTCAGTATTTTGTTCTCCCACCAAGCACCAGGGTATTACATTTGACAAAGGTCACCCCACCCACATTTCATTACCCTCACAGCTGACTACTGCACTCAAGTCAAACACACTGGACAAGAAGGGAATGATGTCATACTGGGAATGATAGTTCTCCTTCAGTCACACAGGCATGGTGAAATGTTGTTAAGAGGATGGCAAAAACAAGTTTTTTTTTACAGTTTTAGTATACTTACCTACAAGGATTCAGATTTAGCATTTTATACAGAATATTTGTACATTCAAAATCAGTGAAGCTACTATTAAATGTTTAGCCTGGCTAACGCCAAACTAAATCACAAGTGAGATTTAGTCTGGGGACCACCTATTCATTTTCCCGTACGGGATGTGTAGTTCAGTTTGTCCAATCGTTTGCAAACCGTCTTGCCCTCGATCCTAGCTCTGTGATTGGTTCCCAAATCCATGCGAAAATTTCGGCCATGGTCTCCAGGCTGCCTAGAAGTTCGGAACGAGCGTGCAAGGCAGCATGGATATTCCCAGGCTATTAAATGTTAATGATCAAGAAGTAAAATTCAAAACATCCTTATATTTCTCCCCAGGTACACTGTAGCAATAATTAAGTCTAAGAACTAAATTGTCTAAGAATTGACCTACCTAATTACCTAAATAACCTAGTTAGCTACTTCTCTTGTAAGTTAAGACTCTTACTTTATACTCACTCAAAAAATCATTTATCATCATTAATATTTATAACATGTCAAACAACTTTTCTGTGTGTGTTTCACCCCAAAGTGCTCAAGTATTCACACCCGACGACAGTGTCACAAAATATGGACCCATTAGTTCTGCACAGGAAAAAAACATTCCATTTTAAGGACACATCTCCATTGCGAGCCAATTTCACAGCAATACCCCAAACCTTCTGCATAAGCTGTAACTGATTTTTAGATGGATCCTGTGCCAGATATGTTTATTCAGGAATCATAGAGGGGTCAGGACGTCCTCTCCGGGTCATATTCTAAGCTGCGTGTTGTTCTTGGAGACTGCCCCGCGGTGGCATCTCAATATATCTGTCTCCACTGGAGATGTGAAAGCCAGAGAGGGGTCTCCTGCCATGGACACCCTGAAATGAAAGAGCCATTTAAACTCATTGCTCAACACATGACAAATGAATCATAAATAATGGGAGGGATATTTTAAGACAAAAGAAAACATTACATCAAAGTCTCCTGTCGTGTCTCCGATTCACTACGACAGACTCAAAACCTAGTGATACTTTTTACTGTACATCTATACTCCATGTTTTTGCAGTATAAATAATAAATACTATAAATAATAATAAAAAATGTAAACACCAATGACGTCATTACATGCAATATTATCACATATCACACATTCAGAATAAATGTCATGGTCCAAATCACTGAATCGGCATATTTTTTTTTTCCAAAGTGTTTTGTTCCCCGGCAATCCAGGGCCTGAGCCAAACCAACTTCTTCAGCATCATTAGCAGTGAAAGCCTTCAGAAGCAGAGTGCATCCAAAAGTTGGTGAAACGCTGAATTCCTTCCTTCCTTCCTTAAATTGGAAACATGTAGCCTACAGTTAGCGAATGTGAAAAAAAAGAATAGCCTTAATAATACTTCCTCTGACTCATGGAGGAAGAAATGAAGAGTGACTTTTTTTTTCTTTTTTGAAGGAGGCAGAGTACTGTATGCATTTTTCAGTGACAAATTTTCGGCCTCCTGAAGTCCTTTTAATTTCTTGTCTCCATACCACTAGGGCGGCTCCACACTTCAAACACACTAACACGAGATGGCCCGGATGTGACGCCAGCTTTTCCTACACCATGAAACACCTTTTTGAATTTCAACATTCATTATAATACCTCTGATTTGTTTCATAGAAAAATATGGAAATAGTAGAACAATATATTGGAAGCTAACTTTTACTGTCTCCATTAATAAGATTGTCCAACACTTGACACACGTTTGGCTTTTTATGTCGATCAAGGCCAGATGTGACTTTAGCCCCTTCTTGCCGAGAGTTCACAGTTAAGCACAAGGTTACACCTACAGGTTGGTGGTGAGACCCTTCTAACTTTACGGCTGTGCACTTTCAGTTTCTTCTGTGGAGCCTACACTCAGAACACATTAATACTGGTTTTGACATTACAAATGACATGAAAGATTTCAGCGCTCCCACCCACCCACCTTTGGGTCACGTTCTACTATAATTCTCTCTCTCTCTCTGACAACACAGAGTACTATGTTGACAAGAGCACAGCTTATTAGTCTGGCCTCCTATACTGCATAGCTGCTGCACTTTGTACAATGCTACAAAGCTTCCCTTTGGCCCCACATCCTTATCTACCCATCAAAATACAGTACATGAAGCACTGAGATGAAAGATGACTGTACATGTAATATCTCAAAATTGAATGTGGGCAAGTTCACATTTCACAAGGTGAAATGCAAAAAAATATAAAAAAAAGGAAAAGAAAGTATTCTCCCAGCTTGTGAGAAACTGGAAGCCTCCATTTTCAACAGGCACACTCCCCTCTGAAAAATGCTGTCAGATGGACACAGCCTTTTTTTTAAAGCATACTGCGTGGGAGTGACTGCAGTCATCCTGTTGCCGGTCATGTGTTTTTGTTTCTTCTGATTTCTGCGGAGACATTATTCTTGGTGTTTTTTTTTTTTTTTTGCAAGAGAGAGCGAGAGAGAGAGAGAGAGAGAGAGAGAGAGAGAAGAAGAAGCAAAGAGGGAACTTTCCAGTGAACAGACAGTTGGCATCAAGGAGGTAGAAGGAGGTGTGGGCCACACTTTTGTGGAGTGATTTGCGTTTTTGTTGGCGGCAGGGATCAAAAAAAGAAAAACGAAAAAGGGGGTTGAGGTGGTGGTGAGTCTGGTAGTGCGGGAGCTGAGGCTACTGTACCTCTTACCAGAAGGCAAGAGGTTGACCAGG